>QNGE01002316.1:0-111134 GCA_008508345.1 Paragonimus westermani | reverse complement strand
CGTGGCAAGGATATGCACTACTGACGAGCTCTAATGAGAGCGAAACTCCAGTCCAGTGCTTCTTTTCGAAAGAGGTTGGCTGGAAAGTCTATCTGAATGCGAACGCTACGATCAAATGTGAGTGATGGTCAACTTGAAAATAAACAAAATCCCCGACTATTCATCAGAAATTTGGAGTTCTCAAGTCATCAGTGGGACAAATGTCTCAATACACTGGATTAGTATCCTTAACCAAAACACAATGATTTAAATTACCGAACCGTTTAACGATACTGGTTCGACACCAATGACGCTAGCCCCATTGTAGACAGCAATATGTGAGTGACTCCTACCGAAGTCTGAATGCCATCTAATCTTAACGAGGACAGATAAACCCTGTGAGGTAATCAAGCTGTTACATCGACCAAGACCACCAACGTGCAAATGGCCAGAAAGTATGGCACTCTAGAACAACCGGGTGCTCATTTTGATTGTATTGATGGGATCTTGACAACTGTTCACGGTTGATATAATTCAGAAAAGTGGTAGCAGTTGATGTTGTTCACATGTAACAGGTGTAACACTAAACTCACTTTCGGTGCTTGCACCCTACATATATCACCGGTCGTCCAGAACCAAGTCATCCCACACTAATGAAAACAGGAAACATCAAATGTTGTGGGGGATATAAATGCCCCTGATAATGACAAACCGATTACTTCATCACGGTCTCATTGGAGTCCTAATGTGCATTTAATAATGGCATATTATATACTTTATATACACCGCTGTACCACACTATCGCAGTCGCCTCAAAACTGAAATATGGTTCCCTTGCGTACCGCACGCTTCCGCTCGCGGCCGCGCAATAATTGCTCGTTGAGCGCTCGGACGCCCGCCCGTACCGTATTCCTCCAGGCCGTCCGGTTCAACGCCAAGTCTTCCCAACATCTAAAATCAATCTTACAACGTGAAAGACTTACCTGCACAACATCCTGGTCAAACCGATACACAAACACACACTCCGTCTCGTTCCTTCGGATTAACACTGGTTATGGGTGTGTGCGGTGCAGTACAACTGACCACCTGTGGTCACGTTTACGTGCGGGTGTCTGATTCCAGTCAACATGGCCAGTTAGTCCGAAAACAGACGTCACCAACCGACCATATTTGATTGCGTGTGGGTGCTCACAATCATACCACACAGCAATGCGTGAGCATGAAACCGTTTTGTTTGATAAATCTCAGTTCTCGATAGACAAGTATTCCTGAAATTGCCGACGTGACTGAAATTTGCATCAAAGCCCTACAAAGATCGCACAGCGCCTCGATTTATCCAACACGCGATTTCAGCTGGAGGGTTCTTCCTAATTTCCATCCTAATTAATTGATTGTCCAACTCTGAAACTGATAGCAACACGTTGCCGGACTTACTGAAATCACACGCGACCACAATGTTCGATTGTGCAATGGAAACTTTGTGGAAGTTACGGTCACTTCTTGGATACCGGTCAACTCCACAACCGCGAAGTGTGTTCGCTCCCCGCGCCGGACATCGGATCAACACGATGCTTCTTTTGAATTAGTGGTACAGAAAACGTGAGCACACTTTCTCTTCCACTGGCACATATAAACACTCGGCGTAGGTGCCTTAGACAACTGTTAACCTGCATATTACCGTCCTACAAGTAGATGCAAACTGATGCTAAACCGATTGATCTAGAGACGCCTACTCGGTCTCGGGCACGGACGTCTTTTGAAGTTCTTCCTTCAGGAAGTCACAAACTGGGACCACTGCCGATTGGCGCAAATGATTTCATTATTATCAACAAGGTGAATGTTTTCTAGACTCCACCTGTCCACATCAACACCATTCGGTGCTGTAACACTCATTTTCATCAGCCTCACACCGAAGTGTGCTGCTCGACTCATGTTGGTCAAAAAGTCAGCTTGATCAGATCGCATACGTCACTATCGAACGTGACTATGTGTGAATTCTCAAACGGATTTTGTTATTGCGGTAGTTCTCAGAGTATTTACGAGACCAAATACATGGGAACAGACGTCTAGGACTATTGAGGTGAGAAATTGTGTTTTGTGCCCAAGAGATTCGTGTTCACCCGATTTGACTCATAATCTATTCTATTCGTACTTTTGCTCGTGCGTGTATTTTGTCACCTAGAACGTGCGGCCGCCTTTCATGTTCAAATTGAACGATCAGCGCTTCACCGGAATTCTTGATGGGCAACATTTATGACAATACCCAGGATTGTGGAGGAGGTTCCCTTGACCAAAACCGTTGGCAAGTTAAGATATTAGTTGCATTTCGGATGGTAGTGAAGACGTCTTCCGTGGTGAAAGTAGTCCACTTCGACCACTCAAGGTTAGTTGCCGTGCGGATGTTGCTCATGAGCACAACTAATCCCACCATGAAATCCGAGTGTAGCGCTTGACGAACCTAGATGGGGTCGACGGTGTACGACCCTAATCGCCGCGGTTGATAGCCCGCCGCTGGAGGGTAACACGGCGGTTACGGGGCCTCTGGATAGGCGCCGGATATGTTGCCATCATCTATACTGTGTCACTGATACTAGTTTCATTAATAGCCTTACCAGGCTGTTTCGCAAGCTCATGGGGAGGATACGATCAGCAGACAAGGAACAGTGCAGGATTTGATGCACCGTCCAACATATGAATCTGGAAGGCTGTTTGCCATTTCTAGATATCCTAATAAGTCGTCGGGAAGGTGGTTTGGTCAGAAGAACTGTTTATAGGAAACCTACGTGGTCAGGTCAATACCTAAATTTCAGCAGCTTCACACTGGTCCCATACAAACGAACACTAGTGAATACACTGTTCACAAGAACAAGGCGAATCTGTACGTACGACAGACTTGCGGAAGAACTAGATCTGGTTACTTCTGTCTTACAATCAAATGATTACCCCCAGAAGGGTCATAGATAGGCACAGTAGACAAGAAGTATAACCTGAAAAGGTGGTCACTGTGAAGAAAAGGAGGGTCTACATAGGGCTGCTTTTTAAGGGTGAATACATCATGCACTAAACAACACAGCGATTGAGAAGTTCAATTTGGCAAACATTCAATGCCACTGAGATCCGTGTAATCGCTCGGACTTAGAAGTTACCAGTGCCTTCAATCAAGGGAGATCAGCCTATCGGTGCCAATTCAAATTGTGTTTATCAATTTGTATATAACTGCGGAGAAAGTTACACAGGCAGAACCGAGAGATGCTTGAGCTCCAGAATGTAGGAACATTTACCCAAATGGGTACAGAAGTCCGTGTCACCGGAGAATGGCAATGTCGCTGAAACGCGTAAACAGCCAGCTTCCTCAGTTGCCAGACACGTCATGATCACCGGTCACACTATCGATCCATCTTGTGCATTCAGAACCGTGTCACGTCATTCCAAACCGAGATTCTGACGTTTTGCTGAAGCAGTTGCAATCAATCGACTCGGACCAGTTCTTTGTGTTCAGAAACAAATGTTCGTCAACTTGACACTTCCATGGACCTAATGCCATATCCTAACCCGCTTATTGGTTATGCACACTTCTAGTTGTTTGCTATAAAAAAGCCCATCCATGTTATTGTAAATTTGGTACTGATGAGTCAACACGAAATGCTTGCATCTAGCAGCTCTCGTGTTCTGACTGCTCTGTTCAAGGGAACCGACTGTTTCAAAAATCCGGAAGAGTTGGTAGGTACAGCCTGCCGTCCGTTAGAAGTATATCCCTACAATGTCAGCAAATAATCTTTGGAATGTGGAAGGAAAGTTCACCATATGATAGGTTGAGTTGAGGGCGAGGAAGGAGAGAGAGACCCCTGACAACGTGCGCCATAGATATGCAAGTGTGGGACAATGCCGCATAGCATACCCATGGAGCAAGAATAGACAGTACTTACATAGACGTCTTATTGACCGCATTTATCCGAGGTAATAAACACAAGAGTTCATACGGTCAATGTGACCAAGTTGAAAATAAGTGAGCGTTGGGATTATAGACCGCGTCAGATATGTTATTGTGCCAAAATTGATGAAGGATGCCCAAATCTGTGCGCGAGATTTTGAATTGGACGTGGACGCACGCTAAACGCTGATGGCCCAGTAGGACTCGCTGTCTGACTATGTAGCCATATTGTCAGTTAGATGCTTCAGGTGCACTCCTAACTCTACTATGAATAAACTTTCTTGTACATACTGAAATCGTGACAGATATGGAACACGCAACGACCACGACAGAACACGATGTGGATCCACTGACTAGTGAGAGAGCGCTAACCAGCTCATCGCCAGAAGAGGACAACCCTGAATCGGTCCCAATATGCGAAAGTTCGGTATCACGTGGAGTGATATACGAACTCCGAATATTTTCACAATTGGTCACGACTATCACGACTGTTGTGAGTGAATCTAACGCTAGGCTCTCGCTTAGACAAAGCCATTTGGACTGCTCAGCATCAGGATAATTACGGCGCATCTGTAACGGAAAAGTGGACGGCATGCAACTGGTGTGTGTCAAGAATAAGCCATCGGGATATCAGACCACAACTTCGGTTTCTCTATTTTGTAGGCGAAGAAATCCAAAGGAGAGTTGGATTTTATTCGGAATCCAGGATAGTAAATGAAATTAGAGAACTTGAAGACAAAACCCTTCTAACCTTGTCGAATATTTTGACTGGTTGCTGAATGCAGTGACATCCACAGTCCTGAATCTTTGGTCAGAATACTGGCAGATGCCAATCGAGCGTGCCTATCAAAACAAGGTAGTTAACGACGCTATGGAGAAATGCGTTCAACTAGCTGCCACTTGGGTTGTCGGATGCCCCACTTACATTCAGTACACCGATGTTCAGACTCATGGATGGACTATCCAACATCGTTCCCCGTAAAGATTGTGTCATAATCGATAGCGCCAATAAGGCAGAGCAGATAGTGAATGATTTTCGTATATTGATGACATAACATACATCATTTTCAATCAACTGATCCTCATTGATGTGGTCAATAATCGGGTACATTATGCGATCAATCCTCTAATCTCCCAGCATGGTAGTAATACCAACTAAGATGACGCCAACGGCAGCCATGATTCCACCAAACGTCCATTCAGTATGCGTTGGGACAGCCAATCTCGCGTCGTATGCCGGTTTCATAAAAGACGCGTATGACCCGATAGCGAAGATAACTGTTGATAAAGTTAACCGAAAACATACAGATTATGATATGACTGAAGAAGTTTGACGTAAAAATGGTTTTACCAGGTAAAGATATCAAACAATTCACACGTGATTCTACTCTGTTTGTTACAATGATATCTAGAAAGATGTTGGTAACGAATACGGTGCTGTCAGACAACTCTCGAAGACAACATGAACACGATGCTAACGCGAATGGCCAACTACTGTAACAGTGTCGAACGGATGCTCTTTGCGATCACAACTATCACACTTCCATTTCCGTACAATGTGGATCGCAAATCCATTAGGCGAACTGAACACGTCGTTGAAGACTGCTCTATCTTCGATGTTCGCACACCAGTGACGCTCAAAATTATGCAAAATATCTGTACAGTCATCGTAAACGATCCAGTCAAATTTAACTAGTGGGATTAGAGGTCTTTTGGAAGTCACATTAGAGGGTTGTACAAACTCACGTGCAGCTGTACCGGTTATTATGCCGAGAATCCCGATGATGAAGTGACTGCACGGACAGCACAGCGTGACGAAGGTGAATATGAGGAGTCCCGCGAAAATGAACAACGCAATAAAGAGGAGCCCGATTCCAGCGTTCAAAAATGTTGCTTTGGTGCTTGCTACAGTAGGGAGACACGTGGGCAGGAATTCATGATGAGCATAGAATCAACACCGTGATTATTACATTCAATTCGGAAAACTATGCAAATCAAAGTGAGATACGGGATATAAATGGTGATGCTGGCGTTGGTCACTTACAGCGTATGACTTCGCGTAACTGAATAATTGCCCCTAGACTGCAGATAACACCCAGTGTAGCGGCAAGTAAAATCATAATTTTGTTTGCTAAACTCATTTTGTTCTTGCACGATCAGAATGTTCCTTTGACTACGTCCTGTGCCACACTGACTTCATATACCCGTGTAAGTTGTGAGACGTGTCGATTCTTGCTGATTACACCGTCACACCCTACTACTGCCTGTAAAATGGTGGCGTCGATGGTTGTGGCAAACAAAACGATGCCACGTGCACTGAACACGTAAGTACATTTTACGTGAGTGTGAGTTGTAGTGATACCAAAGTTATAAAATCTCTTCAATGCGTGGACAATTGTGGTTACTGTTTTCCGAAATCAAATTATACATGCATTCATAGACGCAGGTGTTGTGTTGGATTGGAAATACCTCAAAAACTATCGTGGGGGAAAATGGATCTTTCCAAATTATAGCCAGTAGCCAATCCGTTCCGTTTTTATTTGCAAACCATGTGAGTAATTCAGAGCGATGACGAAACTGGCCATATTTTAGGGTCAATAGTACCGGGTAAATTTACGCTTCCACTTGGAGATTTCGCAGTAGCAGTTGTAGGTGCATTTACTTCACTTGTTGGGCCAACCCCGCTCCCAAGTTTTGCCAGCGGATACCTAGGAATCAAAAAGATTTCCAATGAAAATATATACAAATGAAAGCTTTCAAACCGAATTCATCGTCAAACAGCAAGAGTCGAGCAGCACAGTTCGCGGTGAGGTTAATGGAACTANATCGTCTGCTGCACCTGTGTGCTACTCACGAGCTGGCTATCACGAACACCCGATTCCAGCTGGCTGCGAGCGACATCACAACGTGGACTCATCCACGAAGAGGTCACCACCATCTGCTTGACTACGTGATTGTGCGGCAGCGTGACATTCGTGAAGTGCGCATCACGCGAGTGATGCATGGCGCTGAATGTAGCTCGTATCATAGGCTGGTCAGGACCAAACTGTTTGTCCATGTACGCAAGTCCGTTTATTGCAGATCTTTTGGACAACGACAGAATCTGGATATCGGACGGCTGGAGAACTGGGAGACGAAGACTGCCTTTCAACGTGCAATCGTCGCACGTCTGCAAAACCTTCCTGTATCCACTACCCCCGAGGTTATGTGGCAACATCTGAAGGAACAGATTATGGCAGCATCCACCGCGACGATCGGTGTGAAGCGCAAGAAACGCCCGGATTGGTTCGATGACAACAACGTGGCTATCTCCAACTTGGTACGAGAGAAGAGTGCCGCTTTTGCCACATCCACAATGGACCCGGGCAATGGAGAGAAGAAGGCTGCGATCCGGAGTATCTGCGGTCAACTGGCCGAGCGTTTTCGCGGAATTAAGGACAATTGGTAGAGGAAACTGGGCAAACGCATACAGGGCTTCGCAGATCGTCGGCAACACAAGGAGTTCTACGATTCGCTTAAAGCGATCTTCGGTCCATCTATTCAGTCTACTAAACCACTGGTAGACGTGGACACTGGCTATTCTTGCAGCCAGCCGGAAGACATCATGAGAATATGACGCAAACACTTCAGCAGCCTGCTTAACTGCGGTGTGTGCGGCCGCGAATGCGCTGGCTGTTTGGGGTTAGTAGGCCACCAACGTACTCATAGTGCACCGTCGTCGAAGAGGCGGCGAGTAAGTTAGGTTCAGGTAGGTCATATCAATATATCCATTCTACTTCTGTTAATGACTACATCAGCCAACATCCTGGTCATTGACAACTAATCCGCTCCTCTTTTCAGAAACTTGAGTGTCTGTGGTCTTCTATCCATTCTTTTCTCCGCCTTTGTTGGTGTATTCTATGATGAGTGGTCTGTCTGGCTTTCCGTAGTTCAATGAGAATTTTGCTTTTAATCCCTATATTCTCTGGGATGCACTAACCTGCACTCCTATACCGCAATGCTTCTTGTATTACACTTCAAAAATCTTTCTTCTCAGTTTAGAGCTCGTCATTACAGCCTCTCTCTGATTAGTTTCCGAGAGATGAGGGTTTCTTTTCCTTATTAGCCAATCAAGTGGCAAACCAGCATTGGCCGGCTGGACAGAAAGGCCCCACTGGCACATCTCCCGGTCTTATTCCTTCGGGTTTACACTGGATATGTGGTGTGTTGTTGCGACGCAAGCCAATTGCGGTGACTGTTAAGCGCAGGCGTCCTTTGGCTTCCGCCACTGTGACAGGCTAATCCGAATCGGATGCCGCCAACCGTGGGCCAGCTTGCCGAATCAGATTAACCAGCCTGCAAACCGTTTTTGAATAACATTCACATCCCACGGAAACAACAAACTAGGGGGACTCCAGTGGCGAGGCCCTTGCTAGGAGGGGAGAGAGACTGAAATTACGAGGAAAAAATAATTCATTGCATGCCTCTATGTTGGTGCATTCTATATGGGATCAGAAAAGAACACAAGACACTGGGATTCCAGTGTTTGTTGTCCCATTGACTACACAGACTTAGAGCGGAGAATGGACTTTGTCTTACTTGTCCGCGACTGAACCAAATGACCAGCTGTTAATAGATTGTGGCGGAGAACACCGCATACCGCCACGCAACAACGCATTTTGTCGAGAACCCATAAGAAGCTAGCTGGGAATGTCTGCGACACACATCCGCGTCTACCAAGGCCAAAGTCATTAGTCTAGGTATTGTTCCTATCTGGCAGACAGGGCAGGGCTGTGTGACATATAAATCCACACATTGTAAGAGTGTGTTTGGTAGACAATTGGTTGGTAGAAAACTGACTGGGAAACTGCTGAACTTAACAGACTGCTGGCCAACTCTTGACGAACGAGAGGCAACTAAATGTTTGCCCCTTTTTGTTTGCTGGTAGATGCACCAGTATAAAAGGTTGTTTTGGGCTGAACGTCTGTAATTGGATCAAATACTCCAACCAACGATTTTCATTGGCTATTCCCTTCATTTAACTGCCGTAACAGCGCACGGTTTAGAACCTGAATACGCATGAACCTTCCGGGATTTGATTGTTCCGCAAGTGCACTGGATGGTGAACCGGTGGAATGGTACATGAGAGACAAACATGCTCGGTAAAAAGGCTATCAGTTTGCTTACCAGCTAGATTAACAGATAGCAACCCCGCGACTGCTGCATATGGTAATGTTAGAATAAGTATATAGTCAGTGTAGTCAAATCCACTACTTAAGCGTGCATAACTCTTCGCGCTGCAATGAATCCACCACTGTTCCCTAATCCGCTTTGGAGCCGCCACACAGTTGTCACTCTGCTGCACGAAGTCCACTCATAGGCTTAAATGGCAAACCTTCATCATCGGGACCACACAATTATTCATTGACCTAGTCGACTAAGCAAAAATATAGGTGGGCGTGAGTGATATACCTAACTTAACAGATACTGATCTTGACACCAATGCCTGATCAGTGTGTTGCGACGCCTGATAGAAAAAGGCAACAACGAATTCAAAGACCACGCCACGAGCAGTATCTCGACCACGGACGGAACGCAACGATATCGCTGTATGACACGAAAACCAGAACGTAAGTGTCGGAACTAAAATCTCACAACTAAGAACCCCGAGCAAGTAAAGAAATAGACGACTCTCAAACAAGCTTCATTTGCTACTCAGTCCGAAGACAAAATACTGGTGTACAGCAGCTATATTGATAGGTTTCGACTGAACTTGGGGCTAGGCCACTCAACTGACCAATCCGAGGTGAGCTTTGAAGAAAATGACGGGCATTCAAATTGTCAAAAATGAACAATTCAATTTTGTCAGCAATTTAATCAAATTCCTAACAGAGTGTCTTAATAGGACTCGGCATCACACAGGGAATACACCGTAGTCACTGGAATAGATCTTGAAGCGCGCAACAGTCTTACTGCTGCCATCTGTCTGTATTGTGTAATGTGCTGGTGGCTTTTGTTTCTAATCAAAATGTGTTCGTGTTCATCTCAGTCTATGGGAACTGTGAAATGTTAGCGACCACCAAAATTCCGTCAGGTTTCTGCAGGCGACACAGACAGCGATGGGCAAGAATGTGGTTTGGAAAGACATGTGCGTTTTGTACGAACTCCGTAAACGTAATGCTTAAAAACAGATAACCTCAAGATGCATACCATGCACACGATGCAGGAGTGAAATTAGGCTAATTGGTCCGTCTGTAGTGATATTGGATAGTTATGAGGCATCCTTCAACAATAACGGAGCATCGCATTGGACCAAAATCTGAGAGCTGTTAATGTGTAGTAGAATGTAACCGGCAAAAATCGATTTGTGCATTGAAACTATCCAGAGTCCTTTGAGTTAGCAAGATGGAGATCGGGAACGACTACTGAACACGTGTATGTTTTGTGTGGGATTATTCACCGAAAAATCTGTTGCTACATTACTGACAATGGATGCGTAGACAAGTGAGTCGTGCACCATAGTGTTTGTGGTCACGGTTGTGTGGTTGCATATATTCAGTAACAGGCGTCATGTAATAGACGACTTCGGAGCCTGATCGTTTTCTGTCATCACAACTGCATGACGGAATGGTGGAGATCACCGGCTTCAATGAGAAGAAAATTCGCTAATTACACGGGTGCATGTCTAGTGTGTTGTCATTTCGCAGTGAAATGTTCCGCAGATCCTGCTCGTATCAATTAACGCTGAAGCTACGCGTCTTGCAATGTCATTGCTGCAAAAACCTGCTTCGAATGTGCCTATTTTGCGGGAACTAAACCCTCAGTCATCTCTCTCGTTTTATCACTTTCTCACTGCACACATGTTGACGTTCACCGGGGTGAACGCTATGGTCTCGAAAGTGTATGTTACAGAAGTGTACTTAGAGGGAATTTTGACTTTTTATGGTTAGAGCTGCCCATTCAGTTGAGAAAACATCCCAATTGGTATTTATGACTGTTTATGATTGGCATACTACCCCCCGGGAACCCATATAAATGTGCTGCATTTAGGCTGATGGTGGAGCACTGAAAACAAGGTCGTTTGCTACGCGTTTTTCTCTCATGACTAAACTGAGCATATTCACGACACTCTAACGGCAAGTAGTTAGTTTAGCACAGCAGCAGCGAAAGATTAGATTGTTGTCGAGCCGCCATGTTTCAGTTTTGAGGCGACTGCGATAGTGTGGTACAGCGGTGTATATAAAGTATATAATATGCCATTATTAAATGCACATTAGGACTCCAATGAGACCGTGATGAAGTAATCGGTTTGTCATTATCAGGGGCATTTATATCCCCCACAACATTTGATGTTTCCTGTTTTCATTAGTGTGGGATGACTTGGTTCTGGACGACCGGTGATATATGTAGGGTGCAAGCACCGAAAGTGAGTTTAGTGTTACACCTGTTACATGTGAACAACATCAACTGCTACCACTTTTCTGAATTATATCAACCGTGAACAGTTGTCAAGATCCCATCAATACAATCAAAATGAGCACCCGGTTGTTCTAGAGTGCCATACTTTCTGGCCATTTGCACGTTGGTGGTCTTGGTCGATGTAACAGCTTGATTACCTCACAGGGTTTATCTGTCCTCGTTAAGATTAGATGGCATTCAGACTTCGGTAGGAGTCACTCACATATTGCTGTCTACAATGGGGGTAGCGTCATTGGTGTCGAACCAGTACCGTTAAACGGTTCGGTAATTTAAATCATTGTGTTTTGGTTAAGGATACTAATCCAGTGTATTGAGACATTTGTCCCACTGATGACTTGAGAACTCCAAATTTCTGATGAATAGTCGGGGATTTTGTTTATTTTCAAGTTGACCATCACTCACATTTGATCGTAGCGTTCGCATTCAGATAGACTTTCCAGCCAACCTCTTTCGAAAAGAAGCACTGGACTGGAGTTTCGCTCTCATTAGAGCTCGTCAGTAGTGCATATCCTTGCCACGACCGGGATTTGAACTCCGGACATTCCAATCATGAGGCAACCGTGTTAACCACTGCGCCATTGACCTCACATTAGGCACGACCGAATCATCAAATCTGAACGCTCAACCACTCTCGCTTGTGAGCAATGATCAGGTTGCCCGATCGTCTCGAGAGGAGACACAGTTACTGCCTGTTAACTCCAATCGATAACCCCGCGATTAGGACTTCCGAGACAGGTCGAGATCACAGAACTCATTAAACCTGCAAGGCGATATTTTAGATTACTGATGAGTTGCCTCATGATTGGAATGTCCGGAGTACAAATCCCGGCCTTGGCAAGGATATGCACTACTGACGAGCTCTAATGAGAGCGAAACTCCAGTCCAGTGCTTCTTTTCGAAAGAGGTTGGCTGGAAAGTCTATCTGAATGCGAACGCTACGATCAAATGTGAGTGATGGTCAACTTGAAATACTCCAATTTTGTCAAGGGGTTTCTTGACAAGCATATGATATCAACATGCGATGAAATGATTTTTCGCCTCTGGCAACTTACCGAAGTCGTCCGAAGTTGTCGAATTGCGTGCAATGACTTTTTATAGCACCTACGTTTACACGATTGACTCAGACTACTGCAATCGCGTCCCCGTTGACAATGTGCTTGTGGACAAAATAATGGTGGATATAGGTGATCGCTTAATTCTTCATGAAACGTTAGATGATACAAAGACACTGGTAAACAACCATGCTGTATCCTAAGCGTAGGCCACTTCCAGTTATCAATGCTATCATCAATGCATTCGGAAGCTGCAAAGTTAATTCCCTTAGAAGATGGACTGTTTATGACAAAGTGTTTGGTTTTCACTGAGCAACCACTAGACATACGTTAGGACAGTAGGCCAGACGTGAGACGGATATGGATTATGAGATAAGTAACATGTGTATCACATGGTTGAGGTACAACAATTGAGATAGGTGGGATACGGACGTGTTCGCCTTCGGGGCTGGTGTCGAGTGTATTATAGTCTGTTGTGGCCGATCAGTAGAGCGATGTCGATTCGTTCAATCTAGTCACACGTGTTCGCCCTCAAGTCATCGAACAGTTTGATCATGTTTTATGGACGTAATGCGCAATTTTATCTCCCCTGTGTTTCTTCAACCACGCAGCCTGATCCATATAGCTGTGTTATCATATTCTGTCTGATCGAGACAATAGCTTATTTTCTGATGTGTAGGTTCCCTTCTTTATTGTGAAATTGAATGCAATTTCCCCAACTAACACTGATCCATATGTGGCTCTAAGTCGAACGAGCGGCCAGGTGGAAATCCTGTCTGTTCTTCACCTGTGCTTTTTTAACTGTATTTCAGGAGCCGCCGAGTTATGAGATCCGTTAGCAACCTACAACATACCGTGCTGTCGAATCCAAAACTCTTCCCACTGGCTGTAAAGTCATCACATACATATCCCATTTCCTGGTTGGCCCAGTGAAGCATTCTTCTTTCCAATGAGCATTTCATTCGTTGTCAACCGTCATCAATTTAGTCGCTTGGTGGTGTAATGACCTGCTTTTCTTTTATTCTGGAATGGAATTCAATTTTTGAAACGGATTTCACTAATTGAAGATGTTCACACACGTTATTCCACAACGGTATTTCGAGGGTATTGTGAAGTGTTTGCAAACATATTTCAGTCTCCTGTGAAACCCACACTCCGCTCACATTGAAACGGCTTGAAGTTTACTCTCAGTGTGTGCGTGATCATCGGGACAATAAACCCGCCGAATCTTAGCTATCAATCCAAAACTAACCGTTGTTGTTCCACAGCTAGCGGTTAGTCAGAGAGCATGTAAGCAAGCTGTGTTATGCCTCGATGGCCAAACAGCTACAGGCGCATGTTCCCACACCACATAGAAAACAGGTGTACTAGGCCAACAAGATATATCTAGTAAGCAACTTGTTACAGTGGGCCACGGATTCCATCATACTGTCATAACCCGCAGTTACGCTATGGAGCACACGCTGCAATACAACAGAAAGTTGGATAATAGGACAAGCGCCTATGTACAATAACCCCTCCGTTCATACAAAAGGATGTGTTATCTGTAGCTACTGTCTTGATCAGTAGGTGTATGGTCCACACAGTAAAATGTTCATATGAACGTGGGCGTTGGGTGGGTATGTACACAATGTGGTTGATGTTTCAGTCCACTGGTTCCGGGCCTTTTCCACACGAATAAATATCGTTTGTTGTTTACGCCTTGATGATCATTTTCAGACTGCTGGCCTAACTGAAATACGCGTAATGGTTCAGGTCAGTGAGAATGCGGTGGATAGAAATAGTTTTTCCATTGTTGCTCTACTTTCAGCAGAGGTGGCTGAGTCCACTAATGCCGAAATAGTCAGTAAAACTACTGGTGTCTTGCGATATTTGGAATTAGGGAGTTCGGCTGGCCCTGCCCTGCAAATCGTACTTGAATCGAGAACTTCTACGCAAGTGATGAAGGGAAAACGTCGTGCTGGTTGCAGCAAGCAGTCCATACTCATGAGACGAGAGGCTGACTGAATGGGTGTGCAACAGTACCAAAGTGATCACAGTCTGTCATTTGCTGGTCGTAGTAACACACGCAAAATCGCAAACCGCAGATTACTTGATGCAATAGAGTACAATGAAATTAGCGTATAGCGGAAGCGTACTATTAAGACCGTTCGTGCAATCCTGATGCGGTATCTTTAACGCGACGTTTGGACTGGTCCCCTGTTGTGTCGAGGTTTGAATAAGCGGTGAATTGAGTGGATTTTCACCACGTCTGTTCAACCGATGTGCACTTTGCTGAACTGTACAACAGCGGCTTAGCTACAAGACAATCACGTGTGCAATTTTTGATATGGGCCACTTTCTGAACGTGCAGTGACTTGTCGTGCCTGAGTAATCGGTTTCTCGTTGTGGGTGCGCATGAGGCACGTCAACACAGAGAAGATGATTCAACCTGTCACCCATGCCATCAACAACAGCTGCCGATTTCAGTGTTGATGACATGATCGATAACGCGGTGAGAGCCCACTTTAACAAAATGCATCCCATCCTTGAATGTAATCCCGTGCTGTAAACTTGTTACTTCCCAAAATGTTGATGGCGGGACCTCGGTGATGACTCACTATCAACCCGATGAGGTTCAGCTGCATCTACCGCTTTCCCGCGGTTTGTGAGCCCATTCACTGCCACGTCTTGTCTGTTTGTCGCCTCTTAGTTGGCGACTGGGTGTATTCAAGTTATTCTCTGTCTGTACCATACTGCTAAGTTCGTTGCACATTCCGCAACAGGTGGACGTGACTGTTCATTGTCTTGATGCCTGTACATTTCGCGGACAGAGAGCATGATGGTCCAGTGGATGCGTCAGGATCAGCCCGTCGAAACATCTCGTTCGTCAGTGAACACCAGAAACACGGTCACAGTCCATACAAGAAATACACCCATAAGTGGAACTCAGTGGAAGTGCTTTGGAACCACCGATTTCCACATGCGATTATTGAGGGCTTGGGGAACAGTGGCAAGTTGTTTTACTCCCATTTTAGCAGGCCGCTTAACTGATAGATGAGTGTAGCCCGAACCCTTGTTTGGCCCAAACCCATGCGACCGAACGCACACATTCGTTCATGACCATGCATAGCCTAATCAAATATACCCGGTCAATTAGTTTGGAAGTTTGCCATTTTCGTTGAAACCCGACTTTGTTTTCTGTCTGATGCACGAACAAGTAACCAATGTTGGTGTTTGATCTCACAAGAAACTAACAAGATCGATGGATCAGTGCGTACTGTACAGACGGTATGTAGATGATATTTTCTGTATCGTTGATAGCAACATTATACTGACTCCGTGCTATCAGTAACCAAATCAGTTCACAAGAAGCCGAATTCCACTATGGAGGTGGAACAAGATGGAAAGTTGGCTTTCCTTGATGTTCCACTACTGAAACGTCCAGACGGATCGATTCAACGAGACATGCGTAGGAAGCGGACGTGGAATGGCCAATATACTCATTTCCACAGCTTCGTTCCAATGAAACAGACACGGAACTTGGTACGTTGTCTACCAAACCGAGTTCACAAAATTTGTGCTGAGGACATGCTAGACGGTGAGTTCAAGTTCTTGTATAAAACTTTTCGTGCTAATGATTATCCGGACAAATTCCTAGCTCGAGACATGAAACCAAGGGGGCCGTAAGAGCGTGAGTTTTCTGTCGAGCGGTAATCCGTCTATATGAACTTGCCTCACAAGGGTGAATTGTCAAGTATATCACTGACCAGGAGTCTCGGCACGACCCTGATGAGAACACTCCAGGTAGCAAAACTGAGGCTAACGTTCTTCTCCAAGCCAGCTGTATGCCTTCACCTCGAAGACGCAGTGCCCACTGGTGCCACCTCGTTCCGTATCTACTCACTCAATTGTTTTGTTGTGGAGAAGCTTACATTGGTTGCACAACAGGACACTTGTCGGGGAGAATGTGGGTACACCGTCCAGCCTGGCTGACGAACGGACAACAACGGAGGATTTCCAGCACAATACTGGCACACCTAGTTGACATGGGTCACGGAGTCGGTGAGGATATCGCCTTCAAGTCGATATACCGTGTCACACATATTCACACCAGAGGTGTGAAATGTCGCATCATGGCTGTTGCGGAAGCGATCAGAATCCGGCTGTGAAACCTTAATCTGTGTGCGCAGAAGTCTTTTGTTCAAGCAGTCCAGTTTTCATGGCCTGCCTTCGTTGGAACACTCGACCTAGTGATACAGTGACCATGTCCGTAATCCCCATATGTCACTAGGTTCACACTGTGTTTGATTGCACGAAATCCTGACCTGACAACTGATTTCACATTTATTGTGTTCAATTGGGCCTGTAGATAACACACCGAAAACGAGCTTTCTCGCCACGTTTTGACTCTTGCTGAAATCTCTGGGCGTATGTAAGTCACGACTAGGATCCCCTTGTTTGCTATTGTTTGTGGTCAGGGGCGCAGTGGCCAACACGGTTGCTTCATGAAAGTGTTGCCGAAGTCCATGTTCTACTCCTGTCAGTGATGAATGTTGCCAGGAGTGAGATTCGAGCCCAGTATTCTATATCGGGAAGAGTAGACTGGAACGTCTGTTTGAGTGCAAAGACTTCGATTAGATACCAGTGATGTTTGGCATCGCTTTGATTGTCCTGATTAACAATTGCACAAAACCTCTATTTAACAAGCACTCCAACCGCCAAATATCTGGAGCACACATGGGAATTCTATGTGAACTTTGATTATGCTGACTAACTTGCAGAACATAGGAAGAAATGTGGTCAGGTAACTTTGTCATTTATGATTGGCCATCCAGGTGTTTTGAAATGGTAGCATGTGGGTTGAAACAGCCACCTGACCGCATCATCGTGATTGTGTTCATAACACCGATTGGGTGAGCACTGGTAAACCTTGAATCATCCAACCATATCGCGACCGAAATTCGGCTGGTAGGAGCCACACCTCGGTCACGCCAACCCTAGATTTGCATCTGTAGTTGCATCCTATATTTATGCCTTTCTGTATGTTCACTGGCTTTCCAATTTAGATGAGGTTGTGTTTTTCTTGAGTTCATTTTCTACCTACTTCACGGATAACTACACAAGTACTTCTGGTCAATGGGTTAGCATGTCACACATGCATGATTGTTTAGCCCCAACAAACCCATACGCTTTCTTCAGTGTTCACGATCGGAAGTTCGTGAGACACTTAGGCCAGTTAGCACAATATATCCATGCGGTGGGTGTAATTATACAATCTCAGTAGCTTGTATGTATCGAGCATAAGCATCCCGGTATGGAAAGGCTCGCAACGTTTAGTTTTGGTGAGCTCTTCTCGGAAAATAGTTTGTTGGATCTATTGAAGTTCACCTTGTGCATTCATTATCGTATGTTTGGTGTGGTGCTTAGATGTGAATTCCTTGTGGCATTTTTGTTCTGAGACAACGGATGGGAATTGGACTATTACCAACCTTCAATTAGGCTTTCACGTCATGCAGGATTGACGAGTTCCGCTTTCATCGTTGCCAGTCAGCAACAAATGAGCTCATTAACGCAGTTCGACTCGCCGGGTGATGGGATTTCATCTGCTCCTGAGTCTTTCAACAGAATTATCAATGTTGATGAGACGTACTTGTCAAAATACAGGTTTCGCCTAGCTTGGAGCCAACGAGAGTAACATTTCCGAACGAGGCAAACTCTCCACCAGTTGAGCGACAAACCCACATCGAGAACCCGTCAATTTCAGATTTGGACCCAGTTACCTGCTTAATTGATTGCGTCAATAGGAATCCGCCATATTATCTGGAAGACTGAGTGACCAACAAGGAGTTCTCGATCAACTCCCACTGAAATCCACCTACGCCACTTTATCATTGAGATTACATTACTCATAAGTAGCGTAACAAGTTTCATAATCAAGACCAGATTCAATCATGCGAAATCCCAGCAGCTGGGTTTCGTGTAAATTACCAAAGCGATCACAATACTTGAAGCAGTGCTTATAGTTTGCTGGTAAAATGATATCTAATTGTAGTGTATACCCTGAACGGAAGGCGGAAAAACAGAATGGTTAAATCAACTATCAGGGTAGAGTGAATTTCAGATATGTTAAGTTTATGATATAAGATATCCGCACCAAATGTAGTACGAATGAAGTTGAATAGTTTGGGCGTCGTGTTTAACATGTTATTGATATACAGATTGGGAATAACACAACGTTTCGAGCAAGTTGTAATACTCTACGTTTCAACCACCTCGGGTGGCCTTCCTCAGGAGTGTTGTAATCGAAATCAGATTACAACACTCCTGAGGAAGGCCACCCGAGGTGGTTGAAACGTAGAGTATTACAACTTGCTCGAAACGTTGTGTTATTCCCAATCTGTATATCAATAAGTTTATGATACTTTGATTTCAATTTCAGAATCATCAGACGTATTATCCGTATCGTTTCTGTTCTTTGTTACTCACTAGCAGTGAGGTGGATTTTATAAATTAAATGGAATTCAATTCCGAAAAGCTTTGGTTGAGACAGGTTTCAAACCAGTGGTAAAAAAGCAAGCCCAGGCAAACTAGAAAGCTACTAAGGCAGCTCGGAAATATGGTTGTCACTGGTTCGAAGCTGATCAAAGCCAAGACTATCCACAATTTTCTTGCGAGTTCCATTAGTTTTTGATATGAGAGTTACAGTCAAGTTTTTTTCCATATTAAGCTATATCTTTACAAGTTTCATAGTCTGGTGCTCAGTTGATAATATTGCTATTAGTGGAACGATCTCATTCCACTAATATATCCTTATTTAGCAAATGCTGAGGGAGTTTTCACACAAACACTGATAAATTTGTTATTATTCAGTTCATGCGGTCAAGAGGAATTTCAAACTCTGACCCTTAAGATGCATACAATGACTTTCTAACATAGCATTCACAAATTTCATAATATAATTCTATTAGTAACATTTGCGGCCCCACCTGACTTAACTGTACAAAGAAATATCCGTTAAAGTCTACTTAACGACGGTTGCTCTCAAGACAGCAGTAATAATTCGATCAGCCTTGATCCTATGAGTTTGACGGAATGACTGAATCCGTACGAAATGTATGAGTGGAAGCATGTCAAAACGCGATTATTAGAACTAAGCAGCAATATAATAATGAACTAGAAACAGCGTCAGTCATATGAAGCCTTTGAGAGTTAGAAAAAAGGGCGAATATTTCACGCGTATGGGAGAACAACGAATGAACAGTCAGAAACTTAGCAACAACCAGTGGGAAACAAGGACATCAACGGCGAACACCACATCGAACTAGGCCGTCGTTCGTCAGGAACGAATTCCAGCAACCTGCGTTGTTTGCACCTTTAGTCTCATGGGGTAGAATTGCAGTTAGTTGGCAACTGAAGTGACACAAGTTGCAATTTGCGTATTATTAAAAGACCTGCGCAAAAGCTGGATTCAAACCCCCGTTTGTGCCCAGTATTATCGTTATGGTCGGCTGTTTCCCTAACGGCTAAACTTTGAACATCGTCTCTTTTCTATTAACTGAAAATGTTAAATAACTCCGCACGTCATTCAATTCACTAACTGCACAGAATGCATGATGGAAAACTTGCGGACTCGGATAACTTCTGTTAATAAACGGTTCACAACTTTCTAGAGTGCAAAAAAATCCTGAATGGAACAGGGTGAAGAAATGGTTCTGTTGTCATGACCTACATCAGTGTTTCTTTTGTGACTACTATTTTGTATGTATGACACTCACATGTTACAGCTAACTGTATCTGGAAACTACCGAAGTATTATCGATGATATCTGGGCCAGCCGAATAATAGAATTGCCAATAAACCCGTTACTTCAGTTGACACGACACAACTCAGTTCAAGAAAAAGGTTTCGCACTCACACTGAACTGTATTCAACTTCAGTATTTGTGCAGTAGTTTACTTTGGGACGACAGACACCACGGCAGTCACCATATCAAAACCATTATGGGACTGGGTTACTCATAATAATTTTCTAAAGGTACCTACCATACTTAATTTTCTCCCATGTGGTTAGAGTCTGTTCCGAAACTCTTGCGAAAATGTCTGTATTATCGTCTGCACTTGTGAATTCCGCTCATCTGGAAACTCGTCACACTAGTATTAACTCGGACAGTTTCAGATGTTCTCTGAAAGGGAGTAATTTTTCTCTACTCTAGTTACTGGTAAAAGTTTCTGGAATAAATCTGTTAATTATGTGTGGTTTAAATGTTACTTACATATTCGCACACGAAATCGGCAGTTACCAACTTCTAAATATTAACGTTCATTGAATTTCAATCAGTGAAACCACAGAACAGTTGGGTCGCACTAACAACTACATTAATTCGTATATCCTTCGACGTGTGACATGACCTTCCAAAACATTCTGCCAACAGGTCTACACTGTTGCTTACACAAAGTACAATACAATTCGATCGAGAAAAAATTTCACGCACAAGTTTCTGATATAAAATTGTTACAATGCTTAGCAAATCTTGAGTTCTAAGTTTCCGATCCACTTCTAGCCATGTATCACTTCTGAGCTCACAAACAGAACACATCATCAACAGCACGAAGTAGTCTATTTTAGGTTCCCACGAATCGTTAATTGTTTTGCACTAATCCAATGAATCGAGAGTGTGAGTGGTTGTAAACCGAAATTTGTTCCTTTTACTTTTATTCATAAACTCACTACAGCGTTTGGTTGTTTTAAGTTTGATTTGTGTGAGCTGTTTCTGCCTCCAGACATTTTCCGAGAAATTCGACCATAAATTTTGAGCTCACTTCCAAACATTTCCTGTAATTCCTCGCATAAATCCACTTTTTCAAACCTTTGTGATTTCGATCACTTTATGAAAATTTATGCATCTCAACCATGTGCGCTATCCTCAGTGTTATCCCTCTTATTGTAAAACTCTGTGGCGAAATTTAAACTTACACCGAGACCGCATAGGTACCAACTTATAACAACACAATTCTTCATTGTAGTTGGGTCTCCCGTTAAGCTCAACAGGCTCAGTTTGAATACATGCGCTGTGCAAACTAGACCTTATCGACCACTTGGCTTAATCACTGTCAAGTACACAAACAAGATTACATTGAGAATATTTTTTTATATTAATTGGTGAGCATTTTCACATGTCAATAACTTGCAAGGTTGCAGCCACGATACTGATATCATGCTAATCAGGAAACGCTTAAATGAGAGCTCATATTCGTGGGAATGTAAACACAGAATGATTTCATCATATGCTTCAACATTTTACATCACTTTATTGACTAGCGATATTAGTGTGGGTTTAAGTAACAACTGTTGTGGGTTTCATTGAATTTGAATGATCAGATTGCACTCCCGTCTGAATGTAGTCATCCAACTTTTTGGCGTTACAAATGCTGGATTATTTGGTTTCATAGTTCTTATGCGAAACTGGTAAACAGGTCACTTTTGATGGATAGACGGGTCATTTCGTGCTTATAGTGATCTGACATATAGACCAACTCAATCCTTCTATGGAAACTGTGCCTGGTTGGTTGAACACCACTGAGTACTTTAAGGTTATAACAGGTACTGGGCAAATACGAGATTGAAGATTAAGTATAACAGAAGGCAATGTCGTGTATGACCACTTGGTAGACAGACTTGTTCTTCTACTGAAGCGCAAAATTTTAGTGACATGCAACGTCCAGCAAATGTAAAACTTCCATTATATTGTTGTTATCGTCAAACGGACTTTATAAAGTACCATGTATCACTCGGATTCCGAAAATCCTAAAATCAACTTAGGCTTCAGTTTCCCCAGTATATACTCGGAGAAATATCATGATGGGATTGTAGTAGTCACATCATGCACTGACGAGCATTCGAAGAATCACACAGAATATTTGGAAAGTACACTTGTCATTGGCACATAATTATCACATGCAACTTTAAGGGAACTAATCTGATTGCTATAATAGTGCACAGTAAGTACAATGAACATACACAGATATGACCATGCCATTGTTCGGTTAATTCATTTTCTTATCCAGAATCTAAATATCGGATTGGTTCGACCATAAAACTGTTTACTGCCTTACAGCTATGTAGCGTGATCAGATTCCCATCACAACTTTACACCCTCCTCGAAATTGCCAAGAAATGATTGTTCTGTAAGCCACTTTAAAAAAATCCATTTAGTAACGTATATCGCCTGAATTTCTTGTTTTTCGTTTAACTAAGGTTATCATGTCCGTGATTACTTCAGACATAATGTAAACTCATTAAGTCTACCGGCGTTAGACAGATATATATATACATATATATATATACTAATATAAACAAGTAGCAGAACATTTTAGATCTTATAAAGCGCGCTAATCCTGACGTCTTGTTTTTCCAAGTTGAACTCTTTAAATACGACGTACTTCTTTCCAAACCATTCCGAAACATTGTTTTAATAAATACTTCAGCTCAAACCTGCCCAAACCTGGTCTCTTAGCATCCGTCTGGAAAGTTTGGGGGCAACTTACTATAGTGCTCAGTCCGACTCATCGAACGCGCCATCTTTTTGTTGTCTTAAAATCCTTAACCCTAGAATAATCGAATTTTGGATGTGATAGAGATTTGCACTAGAGGACGGTTTTTGTCATTGCCAGCAACAGGTGTTGTTCAATTTGAACCAATTTGTATTTCTAAAATACTAATACACTTTACATTAGAGCATGCGTTAAAGCTAGTAAGCAAACTCAAGTCTCTGTCTATAAACATCTAATGCTTAATCTCATTGTAGTGATTGGATAGACAGAAGGAAATTGATAGTATGTTCAGATAGTTATTTTCAACCTTTCCCTCAAGAATATTGAGGTCGGATAAACCGCTGGCAGGGATATGGTAGCAGATTTGATTTATTCACGAGAATCAGCTTTAAAATTCCGCAGTTCATTGTTATTTCTCATTTCTGTTGGGTTTTTATATTATTACGAAAATCTCATGACACTTTTGTTGTACTTGTCCGTACCAAGCTAATTGTAAGGATGGTTCTGTCTACCGACATGTGCGCCGCTTGTTTGTTTATAGAACACAAAATTATTTTTAAGGTTTACTGTTCTCAGTTTCTACCGAGGTTTCTAGACATATCGACTATCAAAGCATTATTTACCGTAAACTTTTTGATCCTAGTTTGGGCCACGAACAGTTGCTTTCAGCATTCCCATTAACATGTCAGCGTACGTAATATGTAGATACAGTGTCAGTGACCATTTATTTGAGAAGTGTTAGCTGGTGTATAACCGCTTTATGAGTCTACGCCTTCAAGGACTGAGTTTACTAGATCCCAGCTGTTTTAGTGGTAAGGTCAGAGGACAACAAAAGTTTGCATCTGGTACACAATCCAGTTTACATGTGAAATACTCTATTTCAAATGTGTTCTGCTGAGAAAAATTACCTTGGGTTTGGCAGCACCAAAATAATAGTGGGTTCAGTAAACAAGCTGTGCAGATATGAACAAGGCGATTTTATGCCTGTGTCTGCCTCTAACCGTCATCTTGAAACCGGAGTAAAATATCACTTGATCAACGCCTTGGAATGTCGGCGGGTTTTGTTACACATTCAGGGATGGATAAGGGAGTCGCAATTTGATATGCACGAGCTCCTGGTCTAGCTTTGTAGCTCACGTAGTAAAACGCTTGCCGCCTTTCGGCAGACTGTTTCTGACGCTAGTCTGAATTCAGCCGAAGTCATGAGTTTTCGCAATTGGATCTCATCTAACACATGATTTTTTTTCTCTAAATTTTTGATACATTACTAAAGTCACTAGGTCATGAAGAATTAAACGCGTCTAAACGAAATGGTCGTGTGTCGAAGATGGGTGAATTGAAATCCGTGGGGGGAACAGTTGTTCAATCAACTGAAAACTGGCAATCTGAACGAGAAAATAATGATCACCACGCAAATAAGCTTCCTCAGAATCAGTACACCATATTTTTTTCAAACTGTGCAAATACTGGTTCACCTACAATTTTGACTCAAAGACGACCAAGATATCAGAGTTCACCAACTGGTCAGTTTGTATGGGTGTGTTTCACGTACCGTTGTGTGACGTTCATCGCTGATATTACTGTACGTCTTAAGGTGAACTATGAGATCAGTTTCGTAAATTTAGACCAGCTACGGAGCCATCATATAACAGAAAACTGGAGTGCCAGAGGTTAACACGGTTGCTCCCTAGGTTCAACTGGCGGTCGTGATTATTAAGTACATTGCTGATTAGCTCTAACCTGAGAGGAACTCGAGCCACTTTCCCTTTTCTAAAAATGCCGGATGGTCTAACTAAATGCGAAGGTCGGGAGTGAGTGACGTTCAAATCACGTCAACTAAGATCCCTCACTGCTAATCGGAAATCAAAATCTAGATTAGCATGTGTAACTGTTTCCCTTCTTTCAACCTAGTGAGAGATCCTAATTATGGAATATTCATCTGCAAACAACAGAACGGCCATTATATTTCCGTCATAAGCAATCTGACCCCACAACTCACAAGCAAATCTAGTATATGTTCATTCCGCCGTATCTGACATGAGATCACCGGCTCAACACTCAAAACGGTTGTCACGTGAGAACTCCAACGGCAAAACTGAAATGCATTACGGAAGAAATTCCGGTGACATTTTGTGTCTCAGTCTTTCATGAACGACTGTGCTGCAGTACGTTCAGATATATCTCTGATACAATGAAGAGACAATAGGTATTGTCTAACTTTGCTGACCACTGGCTAGAGTTCATCGTACGCTTCTGTGTTTGATGCATTCATGACAGTTTCAATTAGTTATCGCGAATTTCTGCAGCGTGCCATTAGTGCACAGGCAAGTGCATCTTAGTATGAGTGATTACTGTGCCAGTTTTGTGTAGCATTTGCTCTGTGTTTGATTGCAAGACAAATCCACCAAGAGTTGGATAAGATTAGCAAAATTCAGGGTAAACCTGAGATCACTGTTCTGACAACACCAGAGGCCACGAAGTTTTGAGATCGTAGGTGATAACGGGCGGAGTGTATAATAGACCTGAACATGGAAGCAACGATTAAATATGAGTGGTGTGAAATTCATTCGAAACCATTCTTTTTTAGGTACACTGATGTGTATTACAATTGTAAACAGCTTACACAGGCAATGCAAACATGTTCCAGTTGTGTGTCTGGTGAACCACTGTGTTAAGGCATCAGCGCGTTGATTCCAATTTCATGAGCCGATCGTTGGTTCTGTTGATTTAACAGAGACCAGGGGACATAGTGTCTCAGTTGCACGTTATTATAAGCGCCACCAACTAGCCTGTCTCTTATGCTATCACAGGCAGTTCCAAGTCTGGAATTACAGTTGCTCTCAAAATCAGTGATTGACGCCATGTTTAGTTTAAATGTATTCAAAACACCGAAGCCATGGAAGGCAGACGGCGTAAAACATCGGTCTTTGCGCACACAACACTGGCTGTGTTTATCTGAACAACACGACTTAATTAGTGGCTAAAATTTCAGGGTTTGGGTTCCGTAACGACACAGTGAAAAACCGGAGCGGGTCAAAATTGTGACTCATGTATCGCGATTGATGATACTGGATTTCGTGTTCGGCTAGTCGTTTGAATGGTAGTTTGCGTAGCAAAGGGAAACTGTCGTCCTCGCGTTACGTAAAAGACTCTATCGAGTTAGCATGTTTTAAAGGAGGTCTCTGTATGCTGAAAAACAGTGCATCCTACTGTCGTACAGTCACTGTTCACTAGTGTTCCTCTGCATGAAGCTGTAACATTTGTTTTCGACTTTGTTTCAGTTCATTATGTCTGATTGTCCGTTCTTCTCAATGATCTCGGTGCTCACTTTCTTCTCTGCAAAAGACATTCCAACCGAGTTAGGAGGAGCTGTTTTCAAGTAAACTGAAGGTTAGCGAAGGGTTTGCCCATTAGACCGAACATTCGCAGGTGTTCCCAGTGGACTTATTAGAAGGCAAATTTGTGGAAGTATTTCCATGGCCACTTCATACAAAACCTACGTCGATGACACTAACTTTTGTCATAAGTTTCCTCCATCGGTTAAACTAAGTTGAAGCAGACTGAATTCATTTAGTTGCACATCAATTCCCCTTTAATTCTGTGGACATTCAATGCAACTATTCACTGATAGGGTAGTAGACACCGATTACTCAGCTTCACTGTGTTCGTTGTGGATGCTGGTGCACACCACAAATTTTCGTCGCCTCTTCAAGTGACTCTAAACAGTTCAATTCTTTCGAACGTCCTTGTGTGAAAAATGTTTCAGCATGTGACCAGAATAAAAGATTTGATTTTTTCCACATCTGTCTAGCAAACCCTGTGTGGTCAGAGAGTGTTGTATAAACCAACAAAACAAACAAAATTCAATATCCATAATCTTTGCTCAGTAGGGACGGATTAAAATGCATCAGCAACCGATACAGAACAGTTTGCCACAACCATACCACCAGTTCCAGTGCATTTGTTTCCGAGTAAATTGTAGTGTGCTAGCCTGTGTTCACATATCTCCAAATTAAACGAACGCTATGAAAACAAAAGACATCTGTGATAAAGTATTAAGTTTTCCTCCCACGCTTACGCGAAACTTAGCAACCAGTTTAGTTAGCTTTTTATGAGTAGCGGAAAAAATTGACCACATTCAAGTAAAATTGAATTACACCGCTCAGCGTTTGTTAGCAAATCTTCAGCTTTTCAAATTGTAGTTATAGACGGCATTTTTTTACCCCTTTGAAGTAACTGCTCAGCTGAATATGCAGAAATATATCATCATATGTTTTGTTTTGAATGGTCCATTCACGATCACGTAATATATTGTCTCTGTGAGCTATACATGCACCCTGGAAGATATTCCTTCAAATGGTGTTAGTAAGATGGGTCCCTTTCATTTTGTCTCTTCACCTCTTTACGTTAGCTGGGCAAGTTTCTGAAGATGGTTCAGGGATAGCAAGGTTTATAATGCCCATTGCCTTTCAACTCTTCCTCCAATTCACTGGTTAAGTTGGAGATTCTAAAGACACTACGCGCAAACATTAATGTGTCGTGAAGCATAGCCGGAAAATCTAGACATGAATATAATGCAAAAATCCCACCTCAAACTGACTCCCGTTGATCACTAATCATGTATCCAACTCGCAGGCAGTTAGTTCTGGTGGATTTTGGACCCAACTTTTAAACAACCGTCTGGAGTGATTCAGCGGGTACAAACTGATTAATGCTGTTAATCGATCACCGTTCTCTGATTTCTACTGACAAGAGGGTACAAGCATTTTCAGATGGGCTGTTCATCAAGCAAACAACAGGGAGAACAACCGCACTTAGAACATATGAGACACCACACTTGTGTGACCCACTCAAGTTCTCCACGTTTGGAGTATCTCTGGAACCAATTTTATCCAGGCCGAGATTATCAATCCACAAGGTGGCACAAAAGCTGACGTAATAGTTAAAACCAATAAAACAATCGAACATTCGAAAACCGCTCGAACTAGTTTTGACTTCTGCTCTATAGGGCTGATTCCAGCAATAGAAACATGGTCATTTTGGATATTGCCTAACTGGTTAGAAGGCCCTCTAGATCACGTGTGCAAGTGTCTATGTGCTTTTTGGGCCGCGCAACGGCGATGACAATCAATTGGGTAGAATTATGACAAGCAACTGTAGTGCAGGCGATCTGTCATTTAAGTTAAAAACATATTAAGAGTTAACAAGAAAACGGTAATTTCGTGAATGATACGTCTGAGGAATTCTAGCAGTTTTAACCGTTCCCAAAGAAGTGGTTCGTTTTAAATAACTACCGACGGAAAGACGGCAGGTAACTTGTGAGGACAAACAAATGGCATCACTTTGCTTCTTTCGACAAAGTTCGTGAGCTTAGTAATTCCTCAGATGTTAGACTCATTTCGATGACTTTTAGAAAAGATGGATGCTCTCCAGCCATACCGCTCGTGTGTTCCACCTAATGAAGCGGCGTTAGAACATAACAGTTGATTAAACGGTGAGGTTCTTTATGTGATGCGGCATTGGGCAAACTTGAATCGCTGTTCACCTCATCCCATCGTGGTTGAAAGCCCTATCTGTGGCGGACTAGCTTTCAGGTCTCCCTGACACAGTTCACACACGACCCGCTAAAATTTTATTGCGTGGGACAGACTGTTTCATGCTAGCCTCATAGACAAACTGCGCCAGTTTGGATGTCTTTTGAAGACAGTCTCGGCAACCGATCAGTGACATCCCTTCTCTGTGTTTCTTGCCTGGGGCGTGAATTCGGTATAAGCGAGTGTATGCTCCATATGTACACTGTTGTACTGTTTTGTCGAAAGATGACGGCTCCACGCCATCAATGTCAGCAGTGGATTTAATGTCTGTAGTTTAATGTTACGAACTCATTTACTGTGAGCTCCATTTAAGTTTGTCAGCCTAATTGTGTCACCAACTGAAAGCGAAAAGCTAATTATCTTGGGGGATCCATCGTTGGCTTGTTGGTCAGAACGTACTACACACTTCCAGAGGTCATGCCTCTGGGTCATCAAAGTTTTCTTCTCTTCACCAAAAGTACACTGGTTAAGCAGCCAGACATGACAGTTAGCACAATCTGGATGTTACCTGATTTGATGTCGATCAGGGGAAATACTCTCCCCATCTTCTGTTATCACAGCGAATAACTTCAATCGAATGTCCACTAAACATATCTGGTTAAATCGTTGGGCTTAAATCCAGAATTAGCGTGTGGTTTAGTCCGGACTCTTCGAAACTTTAAATGGGTTAGTTTATTTTCAACTTGCTCAAATTCATCGTAAGGTTCTCCCACCTTGATAGACAATGATGAGTAGCAGCTTTCGGCCTCTGTAGTACAGCAACGGCTTGCTATGTACACGAACGCATGATTTCGAATACCATAGACTCTTTTGTCTGGCTGTGTCAAGTTATCCCGTACCACAGCGGGGATCATGAAAGTACCAGCCCGATTTGTTTTCAAGGAACTATATACTGCCTTCACTTCTCTTAATGTCCGGTGACCAAAACAAGTCTCCAAACCAAGCGTACCACGTTACCATTCTGACAGTTGTGTTCTCAATGTCATTTACAAAGGTGCGCGACTTATAGGAACTATGTTGTGATACGATGGTTCTGCTATATTTCATGCTGGCGGATTCATCGCGCAAACAGTTCATTCCTATACCTTTTCTATGGACAGTTCATTGTAAGTCGATTCGTCCCGAGCCAGTTAATCTTGAGATCGGTGGAAGTTGTGAAGATACATTTAGCCTGATCAGTCTGCTGTGAACCATACACGCGAGCGGGTACCCTTCTTGGCTTTGGTTTGCTAACATCGTGCTCAAAAGTGTAAGACACAAAACGGTATACAATCACCCTTAATGTGACCTCTTTTATTCCAGCTAGATGCCTTCTTCTTCGCAGCAATCGCCATCCAGGTAGACCGCCGTGGTTGACCTTTCTTACAATTACAGTTGAACGCATATCTTTTTCATGACTAAAAGGATCTTTGTGTACACTGTCTTTAGCTCCTCTACGAAGGGAACACAGGCGTGAACGTACGTAAAGGTGGTATCTCTGTAAAACTGTCCCTTCGACAAACACAGTGCAAACTTTTGATAGTTGATTTTAGGTGACTTCATGACCATGACTTTACACAACTCTAACAGGTATTGCTATAGAAATTCTTGATTTAAGGGTGTCGTGTCACTGGTAAATCTAGACCGCACTGACTGTTCCAGATAGTCGTTCCGATACAAACTTTTTCAAAGGTTAGTTCTGTGTGCAGAAATGTTCCCCTGAATGAATTCACTATGGATGAATCGCCCCCTGTTTGATTTGGTCAAAAGGAAACGTTTTAGATGATCTAAACGGCCACTGTGTGCAACATAACTCGAGTGCCCACATAGATTTTGTGGCCACTCTTAACACAGCTAAGGTTTAACTGCTTTTAACTGATCTATAACGAAGTGTTTTTGGGAATTCGCCTGATAATATGTTGCAACTTATCCATCTAATTCCCATATTATAAAAAATAACCTAAAGTCCACTATTTTTCAGAGGATTTCGCACGGTGGACATTTGCATGTTGAACCTTGGGGTACTGCAAAGGTCCATAATCAACTGCAAGGCTTTTAGCAGTGTACTATAGAACAGAGGAGATTGAGTCACCGTAACAAAATTTGTTTTGAACAGAGCAGAAAGTTTGTAGGCTGAATGCGCTAACGTAGACGAATCTAACTATAGACACTTCTTCAAAACGTGCTAACGCCAAAATAAACAACCACCATTGACGCACAGGCTATTTAAATGATTGTGCACAACTTTCACATCAGTCATGTTTTTAGTATTTACACAACGTCGACAAAACATCCTGGTGTGCCAAAGAAGTGTTGGTTACTAATTCGCACAGCACAGTATGAACAGGAAGAAACACTTTCTCTTCTCCTAAAGATACACTCTCCGCGATGAATACCAATGTGTAGTAGGGAATGAAACGAAAGTGAGTCAATCTACCATAACTCATAAAGATCGTAGAGCAGAAAGTGAAGCGGACATTTATTTTCATAGGGTATGTGCACTCTGAGCACGCTTTGTACCACAGAACGTTTCGCGTCCGACTACACGCACATTCGGTACATAAGCGTGAATTGTTTTTTGCCAATCAACGCTTAGTTTCCAGTCCCTGTCGGTTGGCAATAAGGTAGCATTAACTTGTGGTGAGGTGGGTGAACTATTGAATGTTTTAGTGATGAGTAGTGCGGCAGATTTATGGGTTTAGATGAGACCCAATAGTGCAAAGTCAGGGCTTCGGCTAGATTCGAACCAGCATGCTGTGTCTGTCGCTGGTTCGAATCCAGCCGAAGCCCTGACATTTCACAATTGAATCTCATCTAAAATAGTGAATGTTTGTTTATGTTTAAAATCATTCACAACTGGTCATTATTGAGATCAGCTGTGAGGGATGCTCAGCTTATATCATCACAGTTATCTACTGCCCATCAGCAATCGAAATACCGTCAACAAATTAATGATTTCTGTCATTTCAACTTGGAGAGAAATCCTAGTCGAAGAGCCATCGACTTAAGTTAACAGGGCAGTTACTGTGTCCCCTGTAGAGGCGATCGGGCAACCTGTTCATTACTCACAAGCGAAAGCGGTTGAACGTTCACATATGAGCTTGGTGAGAGGTCAATGGCGCATCGATCAACACGGTTGACTCACGAAAGTGTCGCCGGAGTTCTAGTCCCGACCGTGTCAAGAACATGCATTGTTTGTTTTCTGTGTTTGATCGTCAGAATAATTACAACACAATAAATATGAAAACAGTGATTAGTGTTAGTCAGTAAAACGGTCAATATAGGTTACGGACAACGTGTTTGTTATCAGTCATGCAATCACTGTTCCAAATAGTAGGCTTGGGTGATTGTGGGCCAAGGTAGGTTAAGCGTCCGCACGAAATTCTTCTGAGCACGGAAGGCAGGGTTGCGCAGTCGAATGCTGATGGTTTCGGCAGAGGTCAACAATCGGAATATCGCCATTTTTATCAATTCATTAGCACTTGGTAGACAATATGAGAAGTATCTTTCTTATTGACAGAATGATTAGAGTCGGTCAAGTGAGCAACAATCCCGCTTGAAACCGTTTTAATTACCGCTGTTCAACCACACAGGACGACGATCATACTCTGTCAGACAACCGCCTCGTAGTGCGACCAATATATGGCGCACGACATGAGCAAACAAATGATTACACACAACAACTAGTTGTAGAAGATGGAAGTTTGTCTTTCAGTTGTGACATGATAACGGGTGTTTAACGGAAATTCATGCACAATTGTGCGGTAATGTAGACTGTTTCGACCGACTTTCTGAGCTTTCTTGAAATAACTTCGGCCATGGGATCTCCTTTGAAAGGAAGACGAATAAACGCAATTTTCTTATTCACAGACGGTGGCTTAATTTTCAACTCTACCGCCTGCATCGCCTTCTGAATGAGAAAGCACTGAGTAGACATTCTGCATGGACACTTCTTGTAGAAAGATTATTCCAGCCTGTAGAGAGTCAGCCATGCGGATCTCTAAGGCTGTACCCGTCAGGCACCGTATGAGGTTTCGCTTTTGATTTATCGGAACGAAACTGTCAAAGTGAATATGGCGGCCACTCCGAATCCGTTTTCTGTACACACTTCGTCTGATTGAACTATTTTCTCATCTTAGTATGCCAACACCCAAAAATTCCTTTGACCATTGTTGTCTGACGCACTGGTGAATTTAATACTGCTATGGGTTGCGTTGAAAACTGTTATAACTCTGTTCGTGTTAGAATTTGCGTTGACGACGTAAAAAAAATATCATCAACATAACGTTAGCAAAACGTAAATTGTTCAGTGACCGCACTCAATCGGTAAGTTTCCAGTTTTCCCACGAAAACGTCAGCTAAAATGGGACCTAGAGGCGAGCCCATTGCCACCCCATCTTTCCGTCAGTAGATCGCATTGTTGAACGAAAACTGAACGTTACTTGTACGAAGCAGGAGTATTTCTCTCAGTTCATTTTTGAGATTCCCACATGTTTGTTGTTACGCTCGATGTAATCACATAAATAGTTAACTGTCTGTAGTGGACATTGAGGCAACATCGACTGAGAACATTCTTTGATTGTTTAGGTTCAGGTCTTGGAGTGCGTCGATGAAATGAAACGTATCCCAGAAACTGTTTTGCCAGTTCCAAACGGATGGATTCGATCAGACCGTCAATCCATTTGGCCAGAGCATGATGAAGCGAGTTGCACATACCTAAAATAGATCTCAAAGGCAAGCCTGCTTTGTGCACTTTGAACAGACCGTATAACCTAGGGATTATTGTTCCAGTTGGACGGATGCGGTCGAAAGTGACCGGATCAATTGTCCTGTTCTATTTCACTCCAAGCAGCGTTTTAGACATCGTCTTTTCTATAATTAGTGTTTTGTCTTTCTCCGCACTCGTTTTCAGAAATTTTGAGCTATCAGTTATTATATCATTCTTTTTGGTACCGTACAAAATCCTGTTCATTAATGCAACTCCTGTTCCCTTGTCCGGTCTGGACACATTATACGCTCGTTCTTTTTTTAAACACTTCAATGCATTTCAATGTTGCTTCGTTAAGAGCTGCTTTACTTGCGGCGTGTAGTTAAGATACTGTTAGCACGAGTTCACCAACGTTGATATCAGTCTTTCTAAGTTTAAGGATGACGGTGGAGTTAAGACAGCTAGATGATCCTACAAATTTTCGAATTTAACTTCGAATTGAAGCTGGCTTTTCTCACGACGTGGACAACAAAAATTAGGTCCTAGCCTGATGATCAAGCACAGAAAACAAGTCTGTTCACCACTCTGTCGTCCTCATTAATTCAGCGTGTATTTTCGAACGAATGTGCATTACTGACGAGCTCCAGTGAACGTAAAATCCCAAGTTAATGTTTCTCTAGAGGGACCGCCTGGACATTCTTTGAGAGTACAGCATCTGCGATCATTTGTGGGTGGTGCCCAACTTATGTTAGTTACAACCTCCACTACTTACCAGTAGTGGGAGTTTGGTGAATGAACGGCATACGTTATGCAGCATGTAAATTGTTGTTACCCTAACCTCACTAGCAGCAACCAGCTGGTTCACTGACTTCAAGTTAGCCAACGCCTTTTCAGCACAAGCAGGCAGAGTTCAGCGGGTCTGAGAGAGAGCTAATGGCGAGTTTTGGTCGTGAGAGTTAATGCAGTTGAGAACGCTGTGAAAATTACGTTTTCTGTATATACTGCAGCCAAACTAGTCTGCTCGATTCGCATGCCTACTACGGTCATTAGAACACGAAAAGGTGTGTTCAATCGTAAGGGGGATGTAAATCACCAGATAGGTATGCCGGTTTGTTGGATCAGAGAGTTGAGGGCGATTCCCAAGCGCGAGATGTAGCGGTTGAAAATTTCACAAATCAATAGGTTTTGGCAAAAGCCTAACTCCGACGGCATTATGATATGCGTAATCCATAGGTGTTAAGATGGTCTTCAAGTTGGTTCCCGTATTAATGTTTGGATGAGGTTGCTCAAATGATGAGCGTTCTGAAATCGCTTCTTGCTGATTCGGCTGACTTCTCGTGGAACACTACATTGCCTTTCTGGGAACCAACTAACTCGTTTGCTATGTTGCGGGATTACTTTCTTCCTTAACCAAGTGAACCTCTCTAGATCTAAACGCGCATACACAATAAGCCTTCCTGGTGTAGCAGGCTTTCACGCTAGCCTGTTTGGTATGAACATAGTCTTTCGGATCCGGGAGCTCCGGGAAGGCTCACTAACAATCCTGAGGATCACGGACCGGTTATAGTTTGGTGTGCAATTCGGTAGCAGGTAAAACCGATTTACTATAACAAGAATAATAACGTTCAAATTTTTGATCCTTGATTTAACCGTCCGGACCACTGTTTCTGTCCAGTGGTTTCATGCTCGAGTGCTACTGGGCGAGTGATGAGACTTGTCCCCGTCAGCTTGTGGGGGAAATTTGTATTGCTGACTAAAAATGCGGAACCATCATCAAGGTCATCATATTTCCTATTCCGCGACTGCAAACTGTGGAACCTCAACCATGATAGTCATCTGGCCTCGATCAATTTTGAACGCTAAACAACTACAACCAGTACTGCAATCTATCCGTTAGACCATAAGATTCCATAGACACACATCTACACGATTGTGCCACCCATCGCTATGGTGTCTAAAAAAAGTTTAACGTTCTGTGGTTACATCTACTAGCAACCATCTGGAGCAAAGCTGGTGCTTTCAACAACTTCGTCAAGTTTGCGCCACCAAACACAGTTCCTGGTTAGTTACTTCCTGCTGCATATCTCGGAATGAGTGGGCTGCATCTCTCCTAACGTTGTAGTTCTCCATAGGGTAGATAGGACCGATGAACCTCTTCACAGTGTACGCTATTCATATGAACTTAAATTGGTATGTCGTCATGTAGAGAGGTGCATTTTGGGTGTCCTTCCATCTTCCAATAAAAATTTTCCTCATGCCAAATTTTCACATCTATTACGGTTTTCCTGTCACCCGGCACGCTGTCAGCGATGTTGTATAAGCTCATTCATTAAAATGGATCAGTAGAGCGATCTGAATCTCAAGGATGTTCACGAAATGCGAGCATACCCAGAGCAACAGTCGTGAACTTGATTCCGTTGGGAACATAAGCGATAATATACTAGCATGCGGATAGCAGTAATGCCCAAAGTTTATCCGCCCAGAGGTCAATGATGGAGTGGCTTCGCGTCCATTGGCGCAGTGATTACTTATAACTAGAACGTGGTGACGCCAATAAGTATATGTATATATATAACACGTAAATATCAGTGTGCCAAATATAAGTGAATACCGGTCCAGATGACAGTGTTCAGGTAACAAAATCTTGAAAGCGCAGTAGAAATGATTTCAACAGTTTTGAATCACTAGTTGAAACCGTGGAAGCTTGCAGAATATGATGGACAGACGGGGTGATTTGTGAGCACCATATGACTCGTAATTCCTTTGCTGGGTGAAGCTGTACAAGTCTCGGTGGCGAAATCCTCTCGGTGTGACCATATACCGCTTAACTTTTGTCAGCGAGCCCGGGTACGATGTGCTTTGTTGTTTTCCGTTTCAAAACTAATAGTACGAACTTGTGTAAGATGACCTGAAGACTTTTTGTTTTGGCAGTGCTGATGATAGTCCCAAACCATGAACGACATGTGCAGGCGTGTTGCGACAGTGAATGAGAGGATCGTACTGGTGCCAGCTGCGTCGAAAGAGCTGGGCCTGTCTGCCGCGTCGGATGTACAGTGAATAAACACGGCTGTTTATCTAGGTCACGTTAACATTTGGACTGTGGGGCAAAAGGTTGTAAAACGCCGTATCGTGTTGAGGTATCAAATACGGTGCGTCAACGCAGCAATTAACGTAAACATAAATATGACGAGATTAACACGTTGACAATGCGTCCGGTCAAGAGAATGCCTAAATGTCCGCCCAGTAAGCCTATTGGTGATATGTAGTCAGTTAGAATCATGGTAAAATGTGCATAACGCTAGTGCTAGAAACATGTGAATTCTGGGACTATCTTCAATGTGGTCATGTCCAGCTATGAATGGAACTTGTCCGCTGAACTGCAGGTACGAGAGACGAATGCAGAGTGTCCGATTTCGTGGTGGTTCTTTTTTGTCTTAGCACTTCACTAACACAATACAAAGAGGCAGTACAACGCATAATTGTCGACAGTTCAGGCTTGTGTGTGTCGGTAAGTGTGATTATATTAACCTCTCTGTTTAGCTTCCGAGAGATAAGTGTTTCCTTTCCTTATTAGCCAATCAAGTGGCTAACCAGCATTGGCCGGCTGGACAGAAAGGCCCCACTGGCACACCTCCCGGTCTTATTCCTTCGGGTTTACACTGGATATGTGGTGTGTTGGTGAAACTGCAATTGGTGCAGCGCAAGCCAATTGCAGTGATGGATAAGCGCAGGCGTCCTTTGGCTTCGGTCAATGTGACAGGCTAATCCGAATCGGATGCCGCCAACCGATTATATCAGTAATTGCTCGGGTCACACTTTGGACCGTACTCAGGTGCTTATTCAGAGCCATACAGTTTTTTCTTTGGTGAATTATTCAAGAGATGAGGGTGGGTGGAAATTTGGCCGCATGAAGAAATGATATTTTTCATAGGTTTTGATTAGAGCTAGTGCTTTCATACTAAACAGTATTTTTCAACAGATTAGATGGTTCTCTTCTCTGTCCGGTTGGAAGTGTAGATGTTCGAAGTGGTCGGTTAAAACGGAGCACTTCATTTGTTTCCGTCGTGATTCAAGCTTCAATAGTCATGAAATGATGCATTAGGACCAATCTTTGTGACTGTTATATCGCCAAAAATATGTCATAGAACAAGATATCTTTCGTGTATACTTTACCGGCACACTAAAAATGAGATGGGATAGAGATTTGCCGAATGATAATCTGGTTTACTGACACAATCATTTATGAGCCGTTTTATATGTCCGAACGGTCATCACATTCCAGCTGTTGATAAACGCCTATACCTAGGCACGAGGAGTACGCTCCTCCTCCAATACATTGTCAAACCCCCTAATTTCTGGATTAGAATACGTTCCAGGTGAAAAAACTGGTCTTATTTTCACCCGTCACTCTTCACAAAACCCCAACCCTCCATCACTATCGGTCGAGGACGCAACAGGCGTTACCATGGCATTACTTTTGGTGCTCACTTCCTTTTTTTTCATGTAAGCCTCTAATTATTGTGGACTGGGAAGCATCGTTTGTGAGATTAGATGAGGTTTAGATATCCTGACTGGGTCGTGGCTAATTTAAAGAGAAGTGAATGATGTTCAACTTGAAAATAATCCATATCCCCGACTACTCATCAGCAATTGAAGCAGAAGTATTGTAGCGCCCATTAGATTTAAGTGGGGGTGTAGATGGACTCGAATCTTCTGAACAATTTGTCAGCGGACTGCATTATTTTAAAGCGCTATGTTAGCGAGACAGTTAATTTGTGTAAACAATCACGTCTGCGAAGATTGACTCCGACTTCGTATGTCACATGTAACAGTAGCTTGTGCATTTTGTGCAAGAAAACCTCGTAACTGTTGAACGGTGGTGTTTTCTTGTCCACTTATGCTAATAGACGGTATCATACAGACGTAGTACCTTTTGGCGTGTTCACAAAAATCGTATCTGTCCAAGTCTGTTCACCAAATGGGGCATTGGCAAGACCGATAGCTAGCTTGAACGGAATTAACTCACCGTCGATTTCCGGCTCCATTTCATTGGGTAGGACCGGGTTGCAGTAATCACTGTGCGGCACATGGGTCTCCGGTTCTCTTCCATTGAATACCATTAAAAAGCATAATCTCGCTGCATGAAGAGACCGGAAACTCGTGCTGGATGATCCTCTAGACATAAGTGACAAGTTGTATCCTATTGTTGACGGTTAGTTCGCTTCGGATGGAGTACACCGAATCGGTAAACACAAACATCGCCTCCAAATGAAAACTTCACTGAATTGTGTAGAAACGTCTGACATTGAATTTGTAGTTACTGCGCCAGTTCTGTGTTGACACATTAGCAACGGAAGTGAAATTCTGTTCACTGCCTCCATTCAAGTCTCAATAGTGATTGCTGACTATTGGGCAGATCGAGCATCTTTGAGTAACGTATGATGACTACGGCAATTATATACACCGTTACTCAATCGGTGGTGTCATTACGGGTTATACTAAGATTCAGTCAGTCTACTAAGCCCTATAGAGAAAATTGTCCAAAAAGTATTTTCCGCTTGAATAAGAACACTGAGCTAAAGAAACTGCGCAAGACTTGGTGATTTCTGGTCGTAATAAGACCCAGTGAGAGTGGTCAACTCGTCGTAATATTTCGAGGGGGAGGGCAGCTAAGACAGGAACTGAATACAAAGTAATGTGGGCAGTGATTCCCGGGAGTAAGATTAATGAAGACCGGCAGTACGGCATAATACATATTGTACAAGAACCTTTTATTTATATGCCACTTAAGCTGCACAACGATCAAGTTGACGCAACCACTTCATAAAACAAGCGAGCACCTTAGAAGTGGGGAAGAATCCTGGCTTGATTCGTTATGTGACACTAGTTAAGTTCCATTATTTTTGAGGTGATCCGACTGTTAGACTGTGATCCTTTTTGGTTGTGCACACAATCGGTTGTATACTATCTAGGACTTTGTTATGTAACGCAAAAATTGACGAAGCTGACTGCCTCTCAAATAGACAACCGCATATCGTTTGAAGTTTACTTTGGGACTAACATATCCACAATATGCACTGATGTGTCTATGACTGTAAATGAATGCATGAGGATCTTTACATTTTGACGCTCACCTGTTCCCGCATATAAACTAACATTCCCGGTTGACGTTGAAGTGACCTCACTGTGCAGGTCACCGACGATTATGAAAGGGTAATCTAAGATAATGTCCCCACTTTCAAAAACCCAATTACTAACCAAGCAGAAATTGACTGATAACACTAGAAGTGTTAAACATTCGACCTTCTTCACAATCGACTTAACAACAAAACGTTTCGCATGCATCCTGATCTACTTGAAACTTGACTGTGTTCAAAATTTATAAGTGGTGCCACAGTTGCAGGTATGTGAATGCTTTCGACTGTAAGTCATTTCTCTGACCCATCTGGTCGGCAGCAAGATAGGGATTACTTGTACATAGCACGCAGATCATTTGTTGTGCATTAAAACTGCCCTAGTCGTTGCATGAATAAGAAAGACCTGACAGCACGTGTGCTTTCTGAAGAACGAGTGTGTTACGCTGTGTAATGACTACGTTCATCCGTCCACCAAGGAGATCGCGTCAGTCAATTGGCACAACATTTAAGCGTGTGCTGCTTGAATGATTAAAAGACTGCCTTCTAATTGGTCACTACTTATGAGTCGTTATGATTTGTAGCAACTGAGTCATATGGCTCCTAGTATGGTTATATAAACTCTGGTTGATTGTTGCAAAACTCAGGAAAACTGTGTGATTGTGCTGAATGGGTCTAGCTAACAAGATCACGCTAATAGTTGCCGCTACAGTGGGTGTTATCTGCACCGTGGCAGCAATCATCGGACTCCGAGAGTCGTTTAAGGGTGAGTAACGTAGGCGAACAACACCTGCGTTGTACTGAATTGTCTACAACTCTGAATGAGCGTATACACATTGATTTTTTTATCGTTCTTCACAAAATTTACTCCATGTTTCCTTCGGTTCACAGTGAGCAACAAACCGGCATTTTTGGAGGCTGGAATCGCTCTACTTTTCGTTGCTTTCTTTATTTTTGTGGGTCTCCTGATATTTCTTCTCATCACGTTATGTTGTTCATGCAGCGACTTCGTTGTCGGGATTCTGGGTATAGTAACCGGTGCAGCAGCATGTGAGTTTGTGCGAACTTTTGTAATGTTTATTCAAAGCAATTAATATGATCCATTATACTGAACCAAGCCAGCAACACCCGTTAAGTATCTTAATAAAAAATGACATTGTATCGACTAATGAGTTGTAAGAGGAAATGTATTTGATCAGAAGCCCACGTAGAATAATCTAAATGTTTATTACGCATATAGACGCGTATAGACAGATAGTAAAGCGCTGAAACCTTGTTGATTACTGTCAAGCATGATTATCAGGGTTGGCGGATTCCAGCGTGAACTGCCTGGTGAATTTTGTTTAAACAGTCAGTCTGCTGGATTCTTTGGCGGATTGCACAAGACAGTAATTCATGTGGGTAGCTAGGTTCAAACGCGAAATTTATGAGCTTCCGACGTGGCTTCGTAGCTCAGCTGGTAGTGCATTTGTCATGTATGGGTATGCTGTTTCTTTTGCTGGGTCGAATCCACCCGAAGTCCGAATTTTTAATAATTTACTATTCTTTAAATTATCACATCTGCGAACCTAACTATCAGCAGTGATTGTCCTGATCATTACCATCATCATCTTCATGACACGCAAACCATCATTCATAAAATCCTTAGGAGTTTTACTGATTTTGTCGGATGATGAATTAACATGTTGGATCACACTGTAAATCTTACATGTTTGCCAAAATTCCTTGACAGTTATTTTTGGAATCGCGTCGTACTCATCTCTCAGAAAACCGGCAATTGATGTGAAAGCTGAAATTCCAACACCACCTGAATGGACTATTGGTGGAATCACGACATCCGTGGGCGTATTATTGATTGGTATAATAATCATGTTGGATAACTAGAAAAATACTCAACAATTCCATGTGATACCCGTCCTTCATTGACTTCCGCCAAATTGTGAGTATGAGCAGACATATATCCATATCAGAAAACGTTGCTAATTGAAATAAATATGTTTTCTTTGATGACAAGGTTTCTTTGACGTAAAGCTGGAAGTATTTTTGCCTGTTAGGCCGATTATAAGTTAATTGTCGAATACTGACAAACGTCTGTCGAATTCTAAGAGTCGGTACGATCAGTTGAACACATTCCTGACTGATGTATGTCTTGTAGTGATTCATTTCAACTAATTTTGTTTCACGTTATAACCACGGTCTTTTCTGGAGTCATTAATCCGTTGAAAATTTGTCGTACGCTGTTGTAACTTTCGAAAAGTTAGCGATAGTGTGGTTGTTGAGCCAGTGACTGGTAAGGCGTACGTATTGATTTGGTAAATTACCGTTATACATTGGGATCCAGATGCTCCTCAGGTTTAAAAAACCGCAGAGGAACTGTTAACTCACTCTTGTATGTCATAACAAGCAGGTACTCCTTCCGCACTCTAAGTTGGATTGCAGTGACAACAAGTAATCATATAGCTCAATACTTGGACTCTTAATGTTTGTAAAATAGTTCTGTAAACCCATATTGTGCGTCAGGCCTGCGGATCAATGATCACAAACTGGCGCTGTGTAGTTCACTTTAAGTCCTATTTCATTCGAGAAGGACAGGTAAATAGAGGTAGTGACAATATTTAAAAAAAGTTATTCTACTATTTCAGTTTGAGCTTTTGAATAAAATTTCACTCACTGCGTTTTTATGTGTAACTAACGGAATCTAAGGCAATTGCTGTCGGATGTTTTGTGTGGAAGGCCTTTAGCACACAGAAAACTTAGTCTAAACGCTCATGAGTTATTGGATTTCTGAAGTTATTTCCACAAGTAACTCGACATACGTACACTTCACCGTAGTAGACTGATCGATTTCGGGTTTAGCCAGTGCGTACGACGTGTAAATAATTTTTAAAGATTCGTTCAAATTGCATGTGACTGAACGACAGCAGGTTGCATCGTACGTGGTAATATGATTGTTTACTTATCGGTTAAATGAAGGCTCAGTTTAACCTATTGAGTGTCGGCGCTGTCAACTCTAGAACTTCAGTCTAAAATTTACTTACATTAACATGACCTAGTTAGAAGATATTCCCATCCTAATATGTGTTGTCCTCCTCTGGGCAGAAGGGACCCCATTGTCGCAAAAACGGTTCAGGTTTTCGGGCATTGGAAATTCAACCATTCGTTAAAAACTGAACACGTCGACCGTGAAAATGGGACACACGTAGCCACTTGCCGTAATAAGAGGCGTCAGTTGCGCCTACGAACACGCACACAGTTCAGTGAGTTCGTTGACTTCATCCCAGTGGATACGTGTACAATGCCGTTGGATTAATTGGTGATTGCACCCTCGCTATGCCACTCGCTACATATGTTGTTAGTTACTTGTTGGGAATAGAAGTTGAGGCAACCAGATGACACCGTTTTGCCCCAGCTGAGCGTGCTTGCATTCTGATCAGGCTATCTGTGGAGTGATTCGTGGACCGAACAAGGTACAGGCTCGAAAATGAACGTATCGATTCCCCACACGCACTCACACACAGTATGGACAAATGCATTATGTTCTGGAAAGGTGAGCGTACGTAATTCAATATACCAGCCACAAATAAGCCAACTTGACTGAAGTATAGTTGACGCTGACTGATTTGTGGATGCGATATGAGTGGATGGCCGCATGTTTTTCCTAGCCTGCTTGTTTAGGGTGCAGATAATTAGAGCGATCGTCTCAGGAACGGTGAGTGATATGACTGGATGATCTTGTTTCGTTTAACTGGCCAGGAAAACGATCCTTCCTAGTGACATACTGGATAACGGAACTCGCTTCATAAGGATGGACCGGGACACGGTGGTGGGCTTCATTGAACACAAACGCTGTGCTGCAGCAAGCAAAACAATACGAGTTATTCGAGATGGTTTACCCTGTATTTGAAAGTAGCACGGATAGTTCTATCCTTGTTAAGTTGCTCGACGGGAAGAACAAGGAATGAGATGTGGTTTTGACATGTTGAATATATGAGAAACGTTTGCTTGTGCCCATACATATGTTTATCCGTGTAAGAATACAGGGTAATTACGGTTCACTTCCTGTATAATGTCACAAGTTTGATCGGTCAACACGTCAGTGGATCAAAACATTTGTACGATCAATCAGGACTAACTTGTTTATCTGATCTTCTCACTTCTCCTGCTCTGTAATTACTTGGGACGACAAGCAATTTAGCACAGTCATGGTACGACCATTAATTCATCAGCGGTCGTTTTGTGACCTTCCCCCATGGATAGAGAAAACTGGTCCACGAGACACCGTATGCGACTTGCATGTCACATTAGTGCGTGTTCGCATGCACCCGCTTTTGACGGTCGGTGAATTTATTTCGAGTCCAACTGTGGATCACATTTCAAAGGTGAAAAACATATAGTTGGTCTATCTTCGTCAAAGTACCTGGCAGTTCATTTCAGATTATCTCCATTGCTTACCTCAAACAAGCACCTACACAATAGTGAATAGGGGGTCAAGTGTTCCAATCACGCAAATGAATCAGGTCGAAGAGAGATAGCTAAAAAGAATCACTAAAAGTTCTCCATCTTCCTGCTACTTAGAACAACAAACAGTCTAAACGGAAACTTTTCATTATTACAAAACCCGTCGTTCTTAGTCGATTCATCCATATTCACAACAGGTCCAAGCAATACAAAAGCTTCAGGGGAGACCACAACGGAGACACTGACCTCCATCTGGTTGGGCACCTGAGTGATTTCTGATGTCGGACTGTGCACTGATTGTTTCACGTCCCCTGTCAAACGTGTGGGTGCAGAAGTTACTGTACAGAGATGATGAAAGAACCGGAAAGTGGTGCACTGCTGAAGTGCACTTCGATGAACCATATAAAAAGCATCTCGACTTTTAAAGTTTGCGAGCAAATTTCGAAATGAAAAGTATCGTCGTCAAAAATGTCCCCTCCGCTTAGAATGGAATAGATAGCGGCTTTCTACACCTATCTTATCACAGTCAGCTACCTTGACCCAAGTTCTCTCGTCACAAGGGTGTACTGCTGTTTAGTGATAAGTCAAACTCTATTTATCCTTGGCAGAACAACCGATTGTGAAGTACCAAAATCACCTATCTCGTGAAACATCACGTGCAACAGGGTCAAGCCTCCACAGCTGTGACTGTTTTAGAAGAGAAAAGTTGAAATATAGGTGCAGCGATTCACGTCTGATCATTGAATTACGCGTAGCCCAAGGAAAACGGATCCCCAAAATGAGAACAAGATTGGATCCAACAATTTCCACGGTACTACTAACGAAATGCATCAATAGTTACAAAAGGCAAACCTCAATCGTTCACGACGACAGTCTCGTCCAGAAAAATCAATAGCTTCTCAACAGGACCAACAAGGTAAAAGTTGAACCGATTAGCCAGCAGACCAGGACAAGAATGGTCACTCGTGCCGCGGACATTTAGTGACACATTAGTTCAATAAAACAAAATGGGGTGGGTGAGGCAGTGGGAACAAGTGTCAGGTTAGTGGGGGAAATGAGGAATACGAACGATGGGAAGGAATTTTCTCTGTTCGTGGATCAACAGATTTACAATAGGCTACCGACATGTTTCAGGTATTAGAGTGAAAGATTTGATCACTGATGCTGTGAACCTTACCCGAACTATGGTATAACGATGGGTGCCAAACATTTCTGGTGTTGTACATGCGTAGCGCATGACAGAAAATGGGTAGCGTAGAATTCTCACTGTTAGAAACGACGTGTTTTTCTGAATAAACTATACTTGTGAACCACACCAATTTTGGCACGGTTGTAAATCAACTGCACATCTTCGATTCCTACAGTTGTCATAGTCTTATTACTGAATCTCGGGTGATGGTAAATTTGTGATATGTTTCCCTAACTGTGGTCGCGACGATCAACCAGGCAGTATCCGTACGCCAGCCACCCAAAGCTCTACCTCATCGGCTGTTATGTACTTAGCTCAGATGGGACACAGCTGAATTAGTTCCATCGTTCTGAGTGATCACAATTTGCAGCCGAGCAAAACTGTTTAAGTTTGTCGAGGCCTCGTTAATCACTTTCCACCAACCCCCGTTGTGTGTCCAGAAGGACGTAACCGCTACATTACTGTTGCCTTGGGTTTCCTAACCAGGATCAAGACATCTTTCAGAAGTATCCGTGACTGAAACACCGGTTCGTATGTTCTCCTGATTTCCGCTTCTTTAATCCACTATCTATTGAGCATACCTCTTTCGACAACTTCCGAATTGCTTTATTTCGTTATTCGTTACGTTTTTAGATTTATAGGCTCACTGATTTGGGAATCTCCGTAGAGAACTGGTGAAAACATACCGCTATTAATTCCAAATCAACTTTGTGCTTGTGTACGAACCACTGTCGCGAAAGTGTGGTATGATCATATAAGTAGCTGGGGTTCAGCTTGAAAAACTTTGATGTTAATTTCACTTATTTCTGTCAGAACTTCCGAAGTCTATTGTCATTGCGCTTTGTGGGCTGTCTTCGTAGCCATCACCCAAATGAAATCGGACTAATCCAGCCCTATTGTCACATTACCAGCAATACACGGTCGTTTGGTTTTCCCAGGTTAATCAGGGCCTGAGTGCGTTCGATGTGAATAATCAAAATATTGTACTCGGTCTGTCTTTCGTGTCCTAGTGAACACGACCTGTGTGTATAGGTGATGCACATGCTTTCAGATTTATTAACTGTCTGCCTTACTGCATCCATGTGTTAGTCATTCGTTAGTGACCTACCCAACCGGTCGAACAATTGCTTGCTCAGTCATGTCAATCGGCGTGTATGACGGCTTTGCCCGAAAGACCGCTGTGTCCGTGCCCACATGTGGCTATTCTACATGCTTTGTTTGTCGATACAACAGCGAGCTACTTTGCGGAATGTATTTTGAGTTCATAGGATGCAACCCCACTGATTACGTGGAGTGATGTTACATTCCATTCGACTGCTGTATTTCAAAACACCCTTAGTTTTGGCTGAACAACAGTTGGCCTAGTATCTAGTGTCATGCTGATGAGACACAATGTGCTAGGTGATTCTTTGACAGCCTCAGGAATTCAGCCCACCTAGAGTGCACAGCAGAACAGCACGGAACGCCAATAAAGTTCAGTGCGTCGGGTTTGTTTTTTGTCTCTTCATCAATACAGTTCTACTTAGGCTGACGTCCAAGTAGAATATCAATCATCCAACATCGCTACATGGCCCATTCTGAATTAGAAGCAGTCAACTCCTTTCATAAATTTGAATATCACAGTAAGAAGACAATGACTGATAAATGCTAGCAATTCGTATTGTCTATTCAGTACCAAACAACAATAAACAGGAACATATATATTACATTAATAGGATGGGGGTGGAGAAAGAAAATAGCAAATGGGGTGGAGAACGACAGGACAGAATTATTAAGTCCATGGGAGTCTAAGGCTTACATATAATTGATTTTGTACACACAGTGCTGGCTTGGGACGACTAATCACGACCACCTCAGCAAACACAGGAAACGCGGGTCAGCGTGAAGCATTATAATCTCGAATGTTGATCTGGGATTAATCCGGTGACCAGTGGCTAACATGTTCCTGGGAATAGACGAGGTCGGAAGTTTGTGTGATCACGGGACGAAGGAAGTAGACTATGCATTCACATCCTGAACCCGTTTCGGGAGATGTTCCTTCATCTCAGAGGTCAAGCACTTATCGGTTCTGTCAACGTAACTTTCGCCGCAGTTACACACAACCTGATAAATACAGCGTGAGTTGACGCCAATAGGTTGCTCTTCCTTTACTGAAGGTAACGGTAGCTTCCGAGTTCGGTCAACGACTACGAGTTCAGCCGCATTGTATGCTTGCTTAGTGGGTGCGCGAGAAGTTTTGTGGTTCGAATTGAAGAAGTGTCACCTCTGGAAGATATTTCAATGTAGACTTTCATCTTTTCAACCCTGGAAGCCTTATCTCCTGCAGCGGATTAACAGCACCTAAATGGATATGCGAAAATCAAGAGTTTGTTGCAAATAAACGGTCAAGCGAAGTGATATTTGTTTTCTTGAGATTGCAAACACTTTAGGTTGAACGCGTATTATCTGGTTCATACCATGCCAAACGTACATTTGGGAGATTAGCTTAGGATGGCGCTAGTTCAGGTATATGAGAGCGAATGTAGTACTTTTGTGTGGTCCTTAGCTGTGTGGTTGTGTTAGACACAATATGCAATAGGTGTGATCCCGCATGATTAAATATTTCAATCAATGTTTTTGGTCGGCCGCTGTTACCACGACAACCGACCAGACATTTACCGTGACCGAAACGTAAAAGTTGGATCCGGGCCCGTAGAAGGCTGCGTCGAAGCTTGAAGGCACGGATAGCAATCCAGAGAAAAATGCGCTAAGGATAAATCAATTGACTTTTGGAGTGTGGAAAACGAGCACCTCCTTGAAGGCAGTAGTTCCTACACGCTGCAGGAGATTCATCGGTGTTAATTACCATCACACCTCTGACGAGTGCCTGAATTATGGTATCCCTCATGATGAGGTCGAGGGAATCATCCTTGATTACTTTCTGCAGGAGAGGACATTTAATGGAGAACGGTCGGCCACTCGTGGTTTGTAAGAGATGAGGATGCTGGTTATTAACCTTGGAATGCTTGGTTCTCAGTCAACAATGGATATGGCTGACTAATTTGTTCTTGGGGAATGAAGCCTCTGTCAACTCGGCTGATAGACTGCACAGTCCATATACCTTTGATTACATTACAGTGGGCTCTGATCAAAATTAACGGGTTGTTTATTTTCGGAACCAGATGTCTCAGCAGGTAGACTCGCTAGTTCAGCTGCATTCAGTTGTATTACACTAAATTACAGCGTGTGGTTGATGAATTCTTTAACTTTCCAGGTATAAAGAATCTCCACGTAGGTCACCATGTCATGTAGTGGTTTTTGTCCTAGCCGGATCGAGGTGATTCTGCAGCGATAGCTGTTCTGTTACGTTTGTGGCCATCACAAGTGACCATAATTTTTGCCTTCTCAGTGTTAAACTTTAACTGGATTCACTCCAAGGTAAAGGATTCAACCATAGGCTTCTCGAGCAGACTCGTCGTTGGCTCCGCCGGTAGGATGGACTCGTCAGCGTGAATACAACTGATGTCTACAGTGTCATGGAAGTGCTAGCCAGGCTCGGGTCACGTTATATTTAACACTGTATTCATTGCCATACCGAATAGTAACACTATTAGTGAGTCACTCGAGCAAATGTAAAGCTGACAGAGAAAGAAGAAGTTTTCAAGTTTGACTCATGCATCTCGCCAGGGATCCAAACTGTAGTGTGCTGGTTGCAGAGGGGTGTCGATTGACTGGATGCTGATTTATAATCGAGTTCCGTGAAGTGAAGTCGAAAGTAATGTGCACATTAGTAGAAACTACATTTTGATCTTGAGATGTTGAATATCGATGTGTAACAGTACATGATTTAGTGAGGTCACTTCGTGACATTCATCAAGCTGTAAACGTGTGAACGGAACAACGGAAAAATGCGATCACGAGCTTCAGTTGTCAGTTGTTACTTTATGGAAACAACTTACCGGCAATAGACCTCAGATCACTGGAAGAGTTTGGATTGTACACTTTGGGGATAAGCGTGACGCGTGATCGGTTCAAATGATTTGAACAACCTTCTGTCAGCATAGACAGGCTGAACTGTTCTACCAAGGCATCCACTTTCATACACTTCGAATGTTCGGACGGTAAATTCTCCACACCTGAGGTGGATTTTCCCCATGTTCTCCAGAGTTGTAAATACCTCTACTTTATTGATTGCATCGACCCGAAACCAGTCTGGCAGCAGGAGTACATCAGATGGCTGATCATTCATGGGGGCCTGAGCGGATAATAGGTCGGACCAGAATTCGTTGTAATTACTCGGAAGACCACGACTGCTTTGATTGCTTTTTTCAGTTTTTAGAAGAAATTCCATAATGGGCATCTTCCTCTTTTTGTTGTTTGTTGGAAGAACCCATCCTTTCTCGAGAAAACGATTCTACCCAATCACAATAGGCGGAAATGTCAGGAACATTCAAGAGGTAACCTTCACTATTTTTTCACCTGTCTGGCCTCTGTTGCGCTATGCTCAGTGGTACCACAATGACAACTGTTCGATGTCTGTCCTTCGGTTTTCTGGTTCGAGAATGTTAATAGGTCACTGTGCACCCTATAAATACAGTGCAATTTGCTCCCTGTCTCACACGTCTTTTGGTTTGCCCTGGTCGCAGTTAACGGGGACCGCCGCGTACTTCCGGTACAAAGGTCTGCCGCGTTAATGATATCAAGGAGAAGAATCCGATTTTTTTATCAAACTTCTTACTATACCGTGGACAAACCAGCATATTGAGTCAAGGGTTCACATTTGGCGACGGGAGAACTCACGATGTCACTAACGTTCGATCAGATGCAAACTCTCTTTCAACATAAGCAGAAACAATCTGAACAGACGCAGTTAAAACCGATTGAAACACTGACGCAGAAGCTGAGTTTCAAGCAACCAACAGTGGGAACAAACGAATCCTAAAACCCTACAGCACAATCTCTAATCGACTCTGTCAGTGAGTTTCACTTTGCTTCTGTAATTGGTGCTACGTTCAAGTTTTGGTTTAGAAATTATGAAGATGTTTTCAAGTTGGAACTGTCAGGCGCTGACGATGCTCGGAAAGTTAAGCTGCAGCTTCGGAAACTGAGAACTTCGGAACACGAACGGCACATCAACTTTATCTTGCTGAAGAACCCAACCGATTTCAGCTTTGACGAAACTACCCAGACACTATCAGAAATCTTTGGCGACCAGTCATCCTTGTTTATCATACGCTAACAGTGCCTGAAGCTCGTGAAGTCAGAAGAGGATGACTGGGTGATGTAAGCTGGAACAGTCAATCGGGAATGCGAACGGCTCAAGCTTCGCACAATGACTGAAGATCAATTCAAATATCTACTTTTTGCTTGTGAACTTCAGTCTCCAACTGAAGCAGATATCGGAACACGGATTTGGGCAAAAATAGAACAATGTTCCGACACTACCGTGCAGGATATCACTGTTGAATGCCGGTGTATGGTGAACCTGAAGCATGACACTGCTATGATCAAACACAGTATTAACTCAAAGGTCCACATGCTGTCTTCAGATGTCCCAGTCAAAGTTACACCAAAGTCAGAAGGCGACAACCAAAGAAAACTCCCACACCGTGTTGGCAATTCGGTGGATGATGTTATGTCCGGTATTGTCCATTCAAACGGCACCAATGCACCCGCTGCTCCTCGTGGCGCCACAAGAAAGACCATTGCTGTTTCAAGAAGCGTCAGGACCTGCTCAATTGGAAGTCTCGCAAGATACTCGGGCTCCCTTCTCAAGAGCTCAGGTCGGTCTCGCAGCAAGAAATGACGACCACGTAACGCACAGAAAGTATGTATCCGTCTCCATCAACGGCAGGTCGGTTAGATCGCAGCTCGATACAGCATCCGACATTACACTCATCTCTGATAGAACGTGGCACCTGATTGTTAAACCTACAATGTTCCCGACAACCCAGCTTGATCGAAGAATCCAATATCCTATCAACCTTCTTACTATACCGGGGACGAACCAGCGTATTGAGTCAAGGGTTACAACATTGATACAGCGTTTGAACAGTGGTTTAGAAGACCTTCATTATTTCCTTCCTGATACTGCAGAGTCTGAAAAGCGCATATTGCTGAGTAAGCACTCGCCACTCGAACAGAACTGATTGAGAAGCACGCACTTTCACTTATGAATGCTCCTGTATCACGATGAATATTTCTGCTTTGAGACCATGGACGAATGTTAACACTCCACTACTGACTATGTAATCTGTGTGATCTTATTCGATTTGAGCGACGGTAATTTAGGAGAATCGAGCAAGCTATTCAAAGATTTAAGCTGCTCGTGTGTCACATTTAACGTAGCTACCGACTGAGGTATGATGGTTCCGCCGTTAGTGTGTGGGGTGCTTACATGCCAGTGTAGAGCAGATAAGAGCTTCCGGCCACGCTCAGACTAGCAACATGGGAACCGAATGTAAAACCTGTGACGGAGTTTACTGTAAGCTGGACAGATGGTTGTTGGTTCCTTAAAATTTTTGAATGGGATACCCACTTCTGCTACTAAGACTCGTTACATCTTGCTATTTACACGTGTACGAGCTTGTAATAGCTAATTTCAGTCTTTTCGGAGCTTCTCATTGTTGTTTGAAACCAGTCATCAACTGAAGTGAACTAGTGAGCTATAGTTTAATCCCATCTTGGACAGGGTTTTCTTTTAAACTAAAAATAAGTGGAAGTATTACATTTGAATTTCTCCAACACACTTTTGTACATGCGCGAATAACACTACCAAAAGCGAAGATAATGAGACATATTACAAAGTTTTGTACAACTGGTATTCTTCCTACAAAATCGATGAAGCAATATTGTTATACACAGCCATAAAATAGGTGAATGTGGTGCACATTATGGACCAGTCAGCTATCGAGTAACATTGTACTTGTTATAATGTCCAATACCTCTGTTTTTCAACTTATAGAGGATGTATACGCCGAAGTTTTAACTCCATGGAATTCTTTTGTGGTTTTGTCACATATACCACGAGCAAAATTCTGTTCTATAAACACTGTCTTGAAATGGTATGTACAATTAAATGTCATCGGTTTGTGAGAGATTCGAGAAAACTTGGAAGATGAAGTCACCAACCACCACTTTTCGGGCGTCCAACGTATGGCAAACCATTTTGGTTTCTAAAGACGCCCCTTTTGAAGTCGGTTACAACTGTTAGCTCACTGGCAAGGATAACACTTTCTTCTACTTTCTGCCCCGTATAACTATTTAGATGACGTGTAAGTTGATGATATGCTAGAACATTTTCAGCCAATCACGATGAATGGAGCAATCTCGTCCAGGGACTGTCTGCAGTCCACATTCCTACGCAGGGAGTTTGTTGTTCGAAGTCCCGGTTTTGCGCAGAACGTAAAATGACCTTATTCGTGAAAACACATCAAGCCTTCACACACAGCCAACATGCTGTCTGTACTGGAGAGGCTTTGTCCTGTTTTTTTAGATCACCGTTTCTAGCAAACTGTTTTATTCATAAAGGTTTACTTTTCGTCATGCAGGCTATCCGAGCGTCATGATGACGCGTCATTAGAAATTCCAATACCAGTATATCTCGTGAGATAGTTCAGGCGTTCACTGTCAAGCGTGAACTGTCGTGGAAAGTTCTGTTTGCCACCGGTAAACATCGATGGCAGACAGCGGCAAAGTTGTCAACGAAACAACTTCTGATTGCCCTAGATGGTGAACGTGTTTTGAATGAAATCCGCCTTCTCGTAAGTGTTAGCAATTGAACAGAGAGATGCATTTTGGAAAAAATCGGTAAAAACTTAAACAAAATCACCTGCCAAAATCTTTTACGCAACTTAGAATAAGTTATGTACAGCAAAATCACCTGTTTGTTACAGTGTGAAACATGGAACAGGCTTTCCCATTTCGGTGCGCTTATAGGAACCTAGGATCCGTGTTTCTGTCTATGCAGGTTGGTAAACGTGGTCATTTTTGTTCTCAAAGTCTGTTGAACTTCGATCATATAACTCACAGATTGCTGGATGTGCCTAAAATGACTTGTTGAATCGTGCTTCTTCCCAGTGTGTTAACATAATGCAATTTCTCTACCTGCTCAAAGGATTGCTTCTACACGATCTTTATTTACACTTGGTAAGTATTTTGCCATCACTTCATGAGGGCATCAGACCGACAACATGAATCATCAAAGATATCGTATTTCTTCCGTTCAGAACCATGTTGGTACTGAACGAAAGTGTTTACCTTTCGTACAAACTAACAACGATCGACTTCCAGAAGAGTGAATGCGTTTTCCGATTTAAAACACTCACTAAATACACTGACTTTTTAAGTCACTTTGTAAGTAAAATGATACAACCGGTACTAGCATCTGGACAATGCTGACAGCGACTGCAAACACGCTTGTTTAACTGCTTTTGTTTGCTTTGGAAATACGAAAGAGATGTGCTCACTTGCTATCGATCAAGCCAGAGGAATTCAGAGTTTGTCTATGTTGCATGAATGGTAATTAAGACCAGTCTACATCGCTTAAGCATTAGTGGTCATCTTAATCAATTCAGATTTCTTACTAGATTCACCTGAGCCAACTCGATTTCACTTCACAATTCTCAATAGACGTAAGATGTCTCTGGCAGAAAAAACGTTACGGTTGATGCCTTATCATGAACATCAGAAGTGTTGACCACAACCCCTTCAACTAGTCAGCTATGGTCGATGCACAACATATGGAAAGTGGGTTCCACCATTCTTGTCAGCAAGCATCCTTGCGCTTTGCGGATCTCTTATTACCGACAGCACCCAGAACGATTTTGTGCCGCACTTCCGTCCAGTTGTGCAGTTGGTTTATTGACGCCACTTGCTATAAACGCTACATAACATTGTCCATCTCAGCATCCCGGTCGTCACCAAGCTCATCTGTGGTAGGTCTAAGCAAAAAGACCTCTCCACCTGGGCACGATACTGCTTGGCCTCGAGCATCTTCATATCAGTACCACTGGTACTGTGTTACCTTATTATGACATGACTTGCAGCCGAACAATGGTAGACCACTTGACGAGTTGGTCACAGGCTAATCCATTTCCTGATATTCGCTCTAAAACCATGAACCGCACTTTCGTTGAACATTAGATAACATCTAACGACTGCCCGACAAAGGTGGCAACCAGTGGCAGTCCTCTGATTAGAAAGTGGCAGATTCACGGACTCGTCAGATTTGCTTGGATACCGCCGTTGCTTATTACTGCTCACCACTTGGCTAAAAACCTAATCATCGAACGCTTCTGTTGATAAATAAATGTAGTGCTCACTACGGCTGGTCTACTTTTTTGGACAGAAGCCTTGCCATTGGTTTTGCGTGGCATCCACGCGGCCTTAGATGCGCAAATGCTCGGTTCTACCGTCACATTTCTTTACGCTGTCCTGGAGACTAATTCTCACCAAAAACAGGCAGTCATCGAAACCGCGTAACTTGCCTGACATTAGCCTACCTCCTCGTATCGACAGTGGATTCCTTGTTTACACATTGTATTATTATTGACCAGTCGTCTTGGCTCGCTTGGACCTACAACATGGAATCTGACTATGATCGCAAACCAGGTCAACTTTGGTGGGCATTTCTTTTCTGGATAATTTTGCCATCATATCTTGAATGTGAGGAAATTGGATACCTGTTGGAAGTTGTTGCGTTGTTCAAGGTTCTACAGTCGCCTCATGGACGCTAGTTGTCTGTCTTATAGGACACAGTGTGCAAAGGTGACATCTGTGGTCTTTTAGACAGACGGATAATGCCGAGTTAAAGCATATGCTCAAACTCTGTTCGGGCAATCTCCAGCCAATCGGGAGCTAGACAAAATGGACGATTGAGAAATGACGGCCCTTGTGTGCCACATCGGTTATCGGGGCCATTAATCACTGGACTAATCGTAACTGTGTGCAATGGTTTACCCCGAAAGTCGAGATTCGTCAGGGTGTCAGTCAGACACGATTGACGCACTCCAAGTGGCAGGCTGAAATGTTGAAGGCAAGTGAACGGTGAGGGTCAAAAGTGACCGCACGCAAACCAGCATCATGAGTGACAGTGATTACAGTCTTGTTCCTTTTGCATTATTTGGGCTAGGTAATGCTTGCGACGTCGTAGGTTCTGATGCCGGTTGAGATGTACCGTGGAACAAGCTGGATGGTCCACAACGATTACTTCTGAGTCAATCCTGATTTTCGAGGATTTCGTAGCGGGAATAAGATGGAAAGCATGTCAGTACGTTCAAAGAAATATCCGCGCAGAAAGCCCGAGACTTATAGACTTGTGCGACAATAGCCTAACGATAAGTGATGTTGTGGCAAACCTTGGCGGTTTGAGCCGTAAAGGTGTCCGGTCCTAGGTGTACACTGTACCGCGTGTGACTGTAAGAGCCACACTCTTGGAAAGATGCCTCGGGACGGTTAAGAAAAACACAGCAGCCAAATGCGTCGACCCGTGAATGCTGAACCAGGCCAGAAACTCAACGGTTGCATCAATTGCAGTGTGATGGGAAGATTCGGTGTCAAGTTAGGCTGATGGGGCTTCTACTGAGCATCGTGCTGGAGTAGGTTAAGCTGACGAACACCGCTAGGAAAATAAACTGGGGAAACAACACACGTCGGAAAGATGTATTTTTTCTCAGGGACGCGAAATAGCTGTGTGGCTAAATATTGATGGCGCCGTGCACAGGAAACGGTCTCCAGTGGGATGAAATTTGTAACTATATAACGAGACAGGTGTTGATTGGAGCCGAAAGGATCCAAGGCTACAGGAAACGTATGCGTGAGAGGTTAAGTTTGTCTGATATTGCTGAAATTCTGTGCCATCGTTTGAGGTTGTTTAGTCAGGCGCGCAAAGTGGGCACGTCCCACTCTTAAGAAGCATGGCTGGTCGTGTGATAACTAGATGTGCGAATATGTGCAAGCCGGTGAAGTTATATTGTGCTCAGTTGGGATCAAGGATTGAACTACCACCGGTACATTTGAGTACAAGCTGTTGCCGTATAAAAATACACGCAAGAAGTATAGGACAACGAAAACTTGTGGAGTGTGGACGCGAATACACTCGAGATTGGTTGTAACAAATGACGCGTACTATAAAACCGGTGGCAACAATAGGAGTAGACGGTGAACGCACTTTATGTGGGGGTGGCCGTATTAATGCACTAGGTGTGGGTTGGGGTGACCCGATAAAGTATCATGTTCACTAAAGTGAGTTAGGAGTGCGGGTGAGAATGTTCCAGAAGAAGGCACCAAGGGCGGGCTCACTCAGTTGTGATAGTGAACGAAAAGAAAAGCATTTCTTGCAGTCATTATTCGGGTTCGACAATTCATGATGAACCATAGGAATTGTACACTAATGAGATTCACCAGTCTGTGGTGCCGACCGAAGGAAAAGCCCCGCAAAAATCATTATCCAGATTCATCAATTTGTGTTGGAGAAGTGCTTTTACGCAATCAAAACACAGTTTACAGTGGCACTGAAATAAAAGACGGTAACGTTTTGTAACAGATCGTATATTTCCAGCAATGTTTAAAAATCTGACAAGAAGTGACAATGGTATATCCCTCAAGGCATATCTCAGAGACACACTGAGCTAAGCGAGGTCACTGCGCATACTGTAAGGCGATACACATAAATGTACGCCATACGCATAACTAGTAACAGTACGGTGCACCAATAATGTGAATAAAGCAACTGAGGAGGCATAACGAGACAGCGAAACTCCAATTCACGATAAAGCGTTTGGAACACATGCTTCTAAAAAGAGTTTTCACGATTTTCAAAATTCTGGGAAAAAGTGCTGAGGATTCAAGCCAATTTGCACTTAACAGGGCGATCTCTGAACCAATAGCTGAGTCTATGCCGGAAAGGTGATTTGAGGATGACGAAAATGAAGAATCGGGAAACATTCGTCATTATGTGACGTCAGTGGCTTTGGTAAATGTGCAGAACACTCTGTCTGAAAGGGGTGTAGTGTTAGATCCTGAATTCGTACGCCCCGAGTTTCCCCAACCTTATGCTACCGTGAATCGGAAGTCGCAGGGAGAAAACGATGAATCTGCAAACAAACTTTATTTATTGATTTACTCACCGTTCACAACAGACTTCAACGTAACAATTAAGGGGTGCTAGGGAGCTGGACGTGAGAGCACCTTGAGCACAACTGCACAGCAGACGCCAGAGTGGAAGAGTGCGTCGACGGAAAATTCCAGTCGACCTTCAGAATTCAAACAAGCGTTAGGCTGGTTAAGCGGTGTTCCTAACGGTAATAGCTCAGCATTGTTATCCTAATGAATGTAACCTACAGGAGTAGAGATAGTGCGAATTCGTTACACAGCTGAGAGCATAACTGCGATACTTATGCCGGCCCACTAACTTTGATGCTAGTGGTTTGTAGTAAGTTTACATATACAAGGTAATGTGAACAGGCGCGGTGGTACTGGCGAGGCAAATCTCACGTCGCGGGGAGTATAATTTTTGGCACGTTGAAGGTGATCTCACTACAGGGGCGAAGACAGGGAATCTCGGACAGTTGCGAAGAAATGGCAGACATCTGGGTAGGACTTAGTTAATTGCTCAAAACCAACGGAAATTTGCGAACCTTGCGAGTTTTCGAACCAATACGGGATTTGGAGTGTCCAGACGTCGTAGAATATTTTCTGGCATTGGATAGACTTATTTAGCTCCTGCTTAGTCTGGGACTAACGGCAACAACCAAGAGGACAGGGGAAAAACGGCGACGCCTGAAGTAACGCCAAACGGGAATTACGTAAAAAGTTGAACCCGTTAAACAACACTCTAAAAGGAACTGGTGGAGCAACCTCGAAAAATGGAACAATAGATGAGTCTTTCAAAAAGGAACAACCATTGGCTACGTTCAGTAGGTTGCACAACTGAGAAAAGTGGCACCCAATCTGTGCCAGGATTCACATAACAGATGTGCAAGGAGGCAAATATGCAAAACAGACTAGCGGAAAAACGCGGTTCCAGCTGGGATACTTTGAAAGGTCACATGATCACTGGTCACTACAGTGACAGTAGCTGAATTAAAACGAAAAATGTCTAATTCGGTTTGTTTGAGGAAGGAGTTTAAACGGCACAGTAACCTTCAAAGAAAATCAAACTAAGCAGAGTAAACTTGACAGTAATGCAACAGACGTTAAGGTAATCAACAACATTCAGCACGTGCACCTCTTCCATCCTGAACTGTGATCGGTCCATTAGTTTTCTCATCATGTTACTGTCATTACTTCCAGCCAACGGCCAAAGGCTTTCGCCTTTGAAAAATTCACACACGATAATGGGAGCCTGCTGTCCCATCTCTGGCATACTACTGAACTTTCAAAGCGTTGTCCCTATTTGTTCGTTTTTGTCTTTGACTTCTCGTGGTTGCCCTATCGCACTTTTGCTTCATGTTAGCGTAGTGACTACATCATCTCCAGTATGCCATTAGTCATGTGTGGCGGCCTCACCATCCTCCCCATTCATACAGTATTTTGAACCGCATCAGTTACACTGTTAACTTTCATTTGACGATATATACCAGGTTATCCATGGTATTGAAGTTTCCACGGAATTTTGGCTTGCTGCGGGTTTTGGTTCGTTACAGTATTTCCAACCGCAATGGTACATTGTTAACTTTCATTTGATGACAGATATCAGGCTATTTTATGGACGTTTCCAAGGGATTCTGGTTTGATGCCCTCCAGCTAGCACCATAGTGAACTACTGACGACAAATATGACTTTCGCGGGGATTGGGCTTCAAGTGTAGTGGATCTAAACAGTATATGGAACCTCAAGTGTGAATAGAAGGTCGAAATCTGATGAAAAGGAAAACAAATAACTCACAATAGTTCGTGGAGGCACGTTGGTTTAGTGTTCCACTACACCAAATGAGGATCCTCACTGCTACCACTTGTCGTGTTTCCCCCATATATTCTCGATGTCACGACCGAGATAAATCCAACGACGGATAAATAAATAAATAAATTTGCCGAACTAAACGGTTGATTCCGCCGAATTCTAACTCTTCCAAATATTTGTAAGCCAACGACCCTGAACGCGAACAGAAAGCAGAACTCGCGAACTCGGAAGTGCAATATTTAAATTATTGATTACTTTGTGTATCGATTAACCTCGTTCAAACATCATGTGTACATGCGAAGTTGAAGGAGATGAAAAGGCATGAATACCAATAAAAAACATGAAGTGGAAAATAGTGTACAAGACGCTACACAAGTTAGCTCCAAAGGAAATCCGATCATTTTTGTGCATATTCCTGTTTTTGGAACATTTCTCAAAATGTTAAAGTAGACATTTCAGGCAAGGTACCTGAAGTTCATCTATTTCAAATAAACGGCATCGATGAGAAACTAGGAATGCACGGAATCAGTGCCATAAGCACTAGTTTGGTGATTTAAATGGTTTCCACCATTATCACGAATAAATACATTGTTGGAGTTAGCCCACTTTCCCGAGTCTTATATGTGCGTTTGTTAATACGTCACATCATAACCTGAAAATGACTAATTACGCTGCATTTTGAATATATCATCGAAATGGAAATGTACAACCATACAATGTTGGCGTTGTAGTTCAACAAGTATACTGATACGTTTAACGGCGTAACATGTATAACGTCTTAGCGCCTTAGCGCATAAACACACATTTGCATGTGAACAAATCTGGAGAATTTTGTTCTTGGCGCCAATGTTTACGGGTCGGTGTGAAACGAAGGTCTGAGTGTACACGTTGAGGTATCACACAAAATGTCGCCATCTTGCGTCGGTAAAGGGACGGTAGACAACTTCAAGGACTTACAGATGGAAACGTCCTTCATGTCCTCGCTGAACCGCTGGGCTGTGGCCATTTGAGACAAATCGAAGGAAGGACGTGATTGGACTGAGTTGACGTCAGGTTGTGATAATGTATCAGCTACGATATTGGCGTCACCACGTAGGCGTCGGATGTCCATGGTGAACTGGGAGATGTAGTCCAAATGTCTGATTTGCGCGGAGAGTACCGATCAGGTTTAGCGTGAAAAGCAAATGTTAAAGGCTTGTGATCGATTTGCACAACAAAATGTCGACCTTCCAAAAGATGCCAAGGGTAACGGATCGCCAAACAAATGGCCAGCAATTCACGTCCAGATGTGCTGTACTTAGTCTGTGCTAGTTGCAACTTTTGCGAGAAAAAGGCCAGGGGTTGCTGTTCACCATTAACAGACTGTTCCAGGACCGCGCCGACGGCAACGTTTGATGCGTCTGTGGTGAGAATGAGACGAGCATTTGGATCGCAAGTGATGAAGCACAGCTTTGTGGCATCACATAAGGCTTCCTTTGCTGTCGAGAAAGCTGCTTTGGCTTCAGGTGACAATTCAACTGACTTGCGTTTAGAGTCCACTAAGTCAGTTAGAGGTTTTACAATGTCCGCGCAATGGGGAATGAAACGTCGATAGTAGTTGAGTGTGTTGGGAAAACGTCGGAGTTGTATCATCGTAGTCGGAGTCGGAAAAGTAGAAATAGACCCAACTCTATCTGGCAGAGGTGTGATGCCGGTTTGGCCTATGAGATGTCCCAGGAAATCCAATGAGTTAACTCCGAATGCACACTTGCCGAAGTTGATTTTAATATCAAATTGCGCGAAACGTTCAAAAACAACACGAAGGTGAGAAAGGTGTTCCTCGTTTGAGCGGCTAGTAATCAAAACATCATCAATGCAGACGTACGCAAAAGGGAGTCCGCGTAATACTTCGTCCATGAATCGTTGAAATACTTTAGCCGCATTACGGAGCCCGAAAGACATCCTTGTGAGTTCAAAAAGTCCGAAATGTGTTGTAACGACTGTCTTCGAAATATCTTCCTCCGCGACCGGGATGTGATAATAGGCGCGTACAAGGTCTAATTTAGAGAAGATGGTAGCGCCAGCTAGTCCTGACAAAAAGTCGTGTATATGGGGTATAGGGTACCTCTCCGGGATTGTGCAGTTGTTGAGAGCACGGTAATCACCGCAAGGTCGCCAATCACCCGGAGACGTTTAAGGTACCATGTGTAGCGGTGTTGCCCAACAGCTGTTCGAATGTTGAATTATGCCCAACTGGAGCATATGTTCAAATTCAGCTTTGGCTATTTTGAGTTTATCGGGATGTTATCGGCGTGAACGAGCAAAAACCGGAGGACCGCGTGTTGTAATGTGATGTTCCACACTGTGCTTAAACGTCTCGGTATATGAGCACGGCCGAGTTAACGAAGAAAAATCCTTCAACAGTGCTGCAAAAGACGATGTTGGTGAAAGAGGGGGTCGGATGTCGATTGACGCTATCGTCGATTGAACACCGTTTACTATGCAGGCGGTAGTGTTGTCAATTAGCTTATGCCTCTTGACATCAACGGAAAGGTTAAAGTGTGCCAGGAAGTCGGTACCGATGAGTGGCGTTTGGACGTCGGTAAGCAGGAATATCCAACGGAAACATCGCCGAAAACCAAGATCGACGGTGAGTGAGCGTTCCCCGAAAGTTTTGATGCGACTTTGATTCTCGGCCTGTAAGGTGTACTGGTCTGACTGAAGTCGATCATTTGGTTGCGGAGGAATGTCGCTGAGCTCGGCTCCGGTATCGATAAGAAACCGCAAGCCGGTCGACCGGTCCCTGATGACAAATAGGCGTCTAGTACCTGCTTAGCCAGCAACAGTCTTCTCCGTTACTGGTTGGCCTACCGGTTTGACGGTGACGCGTGTCGAGTTCGGAAAGTGCACGGCGGGATGCATTTCTTTGCTTTGTCCCGAAAGTTTTAGTGGTACCAGCGCCACGTTGGTCAAGTGCAAGAGTTAGATCGTGTACGGCTTTTGGGTGGTTGCTTGTTCAGTTCGTTAATTTTCATAGCCATATTGTACATACGAAGGCACATTTTCTCTATCAAAAGTTTCAGGCTATCATCAGTTGTCGGGATTGAAGGGGGTGACTTGGGAACTGTTATGGCTGTGAAGGGAAAGTCTCTGCTACTTTGTCCGCAAGGGTTGCTAATTTGTTGAGTGAACTCTCTTCATCCATGGCAGCCAAAATGTGTTGTACCGCGAATGGCAGTTTTTCGGCCCATAACTGTTGTAAAATGGCATCGTCAAGCTCTCGCGAGCCCAAAATACCTCTCATATGACGCAACAGTTGAGGTGGAGACTGATCACCCAACTCGACAGAATTGATCAAATCACGTAGGAGTTTTGCTTCTGAATTCCCAGTGCGTTTTATGATGGCATCTTTTAAAATAGTATAGGGAAAGTCAGCTGGGATTGATTCCAACAGGTCTTCCACTTCAGCTGCGACATCAAAAGGAAATGATTGTACCAATTATGAAAATCTTATTTTCTCTGATGTTATCCGCCCGGTGGTAAAAACGGCCTCAATCTGATGGAACCACAATCGAGGGTTTCGGGCGCCGTACTCAGGCAATTTTAAAGCAACAGTGTGCTCGGTTTTAATGTCAATGTCTGCGGTGTCGTCAGTGTAACATGCAGGCCAGCCGACTCTACTCTGGATGCCCGTGACTTCACGGACCAACCTTCGGGCAACGTGGACGCACCAGGGGACAGCGCTCTTCCAAAGTAGGGGTTCGAACGACAGTTCTGAAAAGAGAAACAATACGAACAAACATGAGCCGAAGGCCCAGTAAGCCATGCACACGACTTACACAAACGACAGCTAAAACGGCACCGACAACACAGCAGCACGCCCCGTTACACAACTCAAATTCAATCCGTGCGCGCTCGCTGGTTTCGGTTGCGCGTTACACATGACATTGCTAATGATAACAAAAAGTGGATAGGAACGCAGTACGGAAGAAGAAAATAAGCGGGCTCACCAATAACTGTAGTGGATCTAAACAGTATATGGAACCTCAAGTGTGAATAGAAGGTCGAAATCTGATGAAAAGGAAAACAAATAACTCACAATAGTTCGTGGAGGCACGTTGGTTTAGTGTTCCACTACACCAAATGAGGATCCTCACTGCTACCACTTGTCGTGTTTCCCCCATATATTCTCGATGTCACGACCGAGATAAATCCAACGACGGATAAATAAATAAATAAATTTGCCGAACTAAACGGTTGATTCCGCCGAATTCTAACTCTTCCAAATATTTGTAAGCCAACGACCCTGAACGCGAACAGAAAGCAGAACTCGCGAACTCGGAAGTGCAATATTTAAATTATTGATTACTTTGTGTATCGATTAACCTCGTTCAAACATCATGTGTACATGCGAAGTTGAAGGAGATGAAAAGGCATGAATACCAATAAAAAACATGAAGTGGAAAATAGTGTACAAGACGCTACACAAGTTAGCTCCAAAGGAAATCCGATCATTTTTGTGCATATTCCTGTTTTTGGAACATTTCTCAAAATGTTAAAGTAGACATTTCAGGCAAGGTACCTGAAGTTCATCTATTTCAAATAAACGGCATCGATGAGAAACTAGGAATGCACGGAATCAGTGCCATAAGCACTAGTTTGGTGATTTAAATGGTTTCCACCATTATCACGAATAAATACATTGTTGGAGTTAGCCCACTTTCCCGAGTCTTATATGTGCGTTTGTTAATACGTCACATCATAACCTGAAAATGACTAATTACGCTGCATTTTGAATATATCATCGAAATGGAAATGTACAACCATACAATGTTGGCGTTGTAGTTCAACAAGTATACTGATACGTTTAACGGCGTAACATGTATAACGTCTTAGCGCCTTAGCGCATAAACACACATTTGCATGTGAACAAATCTGGAGAATTTTGTTCTTGGCGCCAATGTTTACGGGTCGGTGTGAAACGAAGGTCTGAGTGTACACGTTGAGGTATCACACAAAATGTCGCCATCTTGCGTCGGTAAAGGGACGGTAGACAACTTCAAGGACTTACAGATGGAAACGTCCTTCATGTCCTCGCTGAACCGCTGGGCTGTGGCCATTTGAGACAAATCGAAGGAAGGACGTGATTGGACTGAGTTGACGTCAGGTTGTGATAATGTATCAGCTACGATATTGGCGTCACCACGTAGGCGTCGGATGTCCATGGTGAACTGGGAGATGTAGTCCAAATGTCTGATTTGCGCGGAGAGTACCGATCAGGTTTAGCGTGAAAAGCAAATGTTAAAGGCTTGTGATCGATTTGCACAACAAAATGTCGACCTTCCAAAAGATGCCAAGGGTAACGGATCGCCAAACAAATGGCCAGCAATTCACGTCCAGATGTGCTGTACTTAGTCTGTGCTAGTTGCAACTTTTGCGAGAAAAAGGCCAGGGGTTGCTGTTCACCATTAACAGACTGTTCCAGGACCGCGCCGACGGCAACGTTTGATGCGTCTGTGGTGAGAATGAGACGAGCATTTGGATCGCAAGTGATGAAGCACAGCTTTGTGGCATCACATAAGGCTTCCTTTGCTGTCGAGAAAGCTGCTTTGGCTTCAGGTGACAATTCAACTGACTTGCGTTTAGAGTCCACTAAGTCAGTTAGAGGTTTTACAATGTCCGCGCAATGGGGAATGAAACGTCGATAGTAGTTGAGTGTGTTGGGAAAACGTCGGAGTTGTATCATCGTAGTCGGAGTCGGAAAAGTAGAAATAGACCCAACTCTATCTGGCAGAGGTGTGATGCCGGTTTGGCCTATGAGATGTCCCAGGAAATCCAATGAGTTAACTCCGAATGCACACTTGCCGAAGTTGATTTTAATATCAAATTGCGCGAAACGTTCAAAAACAACACGAAGGTGAGAAAGGTGTTCCTCGTTTGAGCGGCTAGTAATCAAAACATCATCAATGCAGACGTACGCAAAAGGGAGTCCGCGTAATACTTCGTCCATGAATCGTTGAAATACTTTAGCCGCATTACGGAGCCCGAAAGACATCCTTGTGAGTTCAAAAAGTCCGAAATGTGTTGTAACGACTGTCTTCGAAATATCTTCCTCCGCGACCGGGATGTGATAATAGGCGCGTACAAGGTCTAATTTAGAGAAGATGGTAGCGCCAGCTAGTCCTGACAAAAAGTCGTGTATATGGGGTATAGGGTACCTCTCCGGGATTGTGCAGTTGTTGAGAGCACGGTAATCACCGCAAGGTCGCCAATCACCCGGAGACGTTTAAGGTACCATGTGTAGCGGTGTTGCCCAACAGCTGTTCGAATGTTGAATTATGCCCAACTGGAGCATATGTTCAAATTCAGCTTTGGCTATTTTGAGTTTATCGGGATGTTATCGGCGTGAACGAGCAAAAACCGGAGGACCGCGTGTTGTAATGTGATGTTCCACACTGTGCTTAAACGTCTCGGTATATGAGCACGGCCGAGTTAACGAAGAAAAATCCTTCAACAGTGCTGCAAAAGACGATGTTGGTGAAAGAGGGGGTCGGATGTCGATTGACGCTATCGTCGATTGAACACCGTTTACTATGCAGGCGGTAGTGTTGTCAATTAGCTTATGCCTCTTGACATCAACGGAAAGGTTAAAGTGTGCCAGGAAGTCGGTACCGATGAGTGGCGTTTGGACGTCGGTAAGCAGGAATATCCAACGGAAACATCGCCGAAAACCAAGATCGACGGTGAGTGAGCGTTCCCCGAAAGTTTTGATGCGACTTTGATTCTCGGCCTGTAAGGTGTACTGGTCTGACTGAAGTCGATCATTTGGTTGCGGAGGAATGTCGCTGAGCTCGGCTCCGGTATCGATAAGAAACCGCAAGCCGGTCGACCGGTCCCTGNCTCGTGTGTCCGTGACACGGAGGCGGCGCATGTGAGAAGCGAGCTGTTTAGCGTAAGATGCATCATATCGAAGGGCGTCGGTGGCGGATGCAAAGTAATCGCTAGGAACACGCAGTGGTTGGCCGTACAGAAGGTCGGCGCTGGAAACGTGGAGGTCAGTCTTAAGGGCGGCGCGGCTGCCGATTAAAACTATTGGCAAGGCTTCTGTCCAACGGATTGCGTCGACCTCGGCGAGGGCTGCTTTTAGATGTCGGCGAAAGCGTTCGACCATACCGTTTGCAGCCGGGTGGCATGCCGTGGTCCGCGTGCGATGACATCCAAGCGCGCTCAGTGTTTCCGCAAAAGAACCGCTCTCGAATTGAGGGCCACGGTTGGTCGTAACCGTGACCGGGCAACCATAAGATGCTACCCAACGCTCAACGAATGCGCGTGCTACAGTCTCTGAACGAACGTCGGTTATGGGGACGGCTTCTGGCCACCGCGTGAAACGATCTATCATCGTCAAAAGATATGTCATCCCATTGGAAGGTGGCAAAGGACCTACAATGTCGATGTGGAGATGTGCAAGTCGAGATGTAATCGAGGGGAATCGGCCAATCGGGGCCGACACGTGGCGGTGTACCTTAGCTTGTTGACAAGCTAGGCAAGATCGTGCCCACGTGCGAAGATACTTTTGCATACCAGGCCAGACGTACCTATCGGAAATCAGCTTAGCCTTGGCCCGGATGCCAGGATGGGCTATGTTGTGTAGCGCGTCGAACACACGTCGTCGGAAAAGAGTAGGAACTACTGGGCGTGGATGTACAGTAGAGGTATTGCAAAGGATAGTGTCTACAGACGCTGGCGAAGGTTGATCAGTCAGCTGTAGAGCTGATTGTTCGCAGGAGGCACGGAAATCATTTTCCGAACGCTGTACGTTGGTCATAGGGTTTAAGTCGATTGAGTCTTGACCAACCAGTGCGGACACTCGGGATAAGGAATCAGCCACAACATTGTCGCTGCCAGAAACGTGGCGTACATGAGACACAAACTGGGATACGATATTTAGATGGCGAACTTCGCGGGGCGAATATTTCTCAGACCTACTGCGAAAGGCGGAAACCAACGGTTTGTGGTCGGTGAAAATTACAAACTGGTTTCCCTCGAGGGCATGTCGGAAGTGCCGAACGGCTGAGTAAATTGCTAACAACTCACGACTGAGCGTGCTATACCTAGTTTCAGCCGGAAGTAAACGTCTGGAAAAGAATGCGAGCGGTTTCCAGAGTCCATCGACGAACTGTTGAAGTACGGCACCGACTGCGGTGTCTGACGCGCCAATAGCTACACTTATTTCCGCGGCTAAATTGAAGTGGTACAATATAACGGCGGTGGCTAATGCATCCTTAATTCTATCGAACGACTCGATGGCTGTTCGTGATAACTCTGCGACTCCGTTGACACGGCCGCGGAGTAAATCGGTTAAAGGCCGCATTAGCTGAGCGCAATGTGGAATAAACCGCCTATAGTAGTTGACTATCCCGTTAAATCGACGAATAGCGGTGAGGGTGGTGGGATTTGGAAAATCGCGATTTACTCCTACCTTATCGGTTAACTGTCGAATACCGTGCTGGTCAACATAATGTCCTAGAAACTCTATCGCTGATTGACTAGAAACACACTTCCGCATTAATCGTTATGCCAAAAGTTGCTACTCTGTCGAAGAGCTTTTGCAGATGAATCTGGTGTTCTTCTTCAGACGCACTTGCAACTAATAGGTCATCGATGTAGGGATGGACGAAATTCATATCCCGTGTGTCCTCGTCGATGAAACGTTGGAACGTTTGTGCGGCGTTTCGCAGACCAAACGGCATACGTAGAAACTCGAATAAACCGAATGGTGTGATGACGGCTGTTTTGGCAACATCCTCATCCGCAACCGGGATCTGGTGGTATGCGCGCACCAGATCAATGTTCGAGAAAACACGCGTACCGTGAAGGCTAGCCGTAATGTCTTGTATGTGCGGAATCGGGTACCTGTCGGGTATTGTGGCGTTGTTGAGCGAACGATAATCTCCACACGGGCGCCAATCGCTAGACGCTCTAGGGACCATGTGGAGTGGAGAGGCCCAAGGGTTACTGGACGGGCAAATGATTCCGAGCTCGAGCATGTGCTCAAACTTAGCGCGGGCTATCTTAAGCTTGTCTGGTGTCAACCTGCGAGCTTTGGCGAACATCGGCGAGCCTGTCGTGACTAGGTGGTGTCTCGTGAAACCCCTGACGGCAGGCAGAGATGAAGACTATCGAAAACCAGTCGGATACTTATCGATTAGAAAACTAAAGGAGTTAAGTTTTGAAGAGCTTTGATATACGGGACTGACTGATACCTTATCGGTCAAAATCCCTGTAACCGTAAGCTTTGTCGATGGTCGACTAGAGGGTGTCGTCTGGAATCCACCGAAAGCTCGAAGTGCTGGAGAAAGTCGATGCCGATAATCGCCATTTGGGCGTAGGCGACCGTGAAGACCCAGAGGAAAGACCTACAGAGACCTAAATTAAGTGTGCGAGAGCGCTGACCAAACACTTTTATAGTTCTTCCGTTGGCCGCGCGAAAATTCGAAATAGATGACTTGTTTAAGTCGTGGGTCTCAGGTGGGATCACGCTGACCTCAGCAGCTGTGTTGATAAGATAGCGAATCCCCGACTCGTGATCTTTTAGAAAGAAGAGACGACCAGGCGGGCGAGTTACGTCGTTAACCATGTGGGTTTGTGTGCCTTGTTTGCTGACTGGAGCAAAGGTACAAGGCTGTCGGAATCGTCGGGCTTTGTTGCCAAACTGCTGGTGATACCAGCAGTGAACTGGATTAGCGTTTGGTGGCGCCTGACGAGAACCACGTAACCCTGCGTGGCTACTGTGTCGTCGAATGGGGATGGTCGAACGTGATCTCGAACGATGCGTCGTTAAGGCCTGAATTTGTTTAGTTAGGGTGGCAACTTGAGCAGTTAGAGTGGCAATTGCGCCCTGACTATTCGAAGCGAGCTGGGAAAAAGCGGTGCCCTATGTTTCCCTGATCCGGTTGGCGACATCAGCCAAGTTTGACAAGGTTGCTGATGGGTTTGCGCTAAGAGTGTTTTGCATATCCTTAGGCAAACGTTGTACCACATCTCCCTAAGTAGAGCCTTTTCTATGTGTGTCGTGCCAGCTAACCGCTGCACGTGGCGAAGGAGCTGCGATGGTTCACGGTCACCGAGCTCGGTCGCATACAGAAGCTGAGAAATACGTTGGCGATCGGACAAACCAACGCGCTTAATTACGGCCGCTTTAAGTTGCTCGTATGGCTTCGTATAGTCCGGTAACTCCAGAACATCGTTCACCTCGTCAATGACGTGAGATGTCAATGCCGCAACTACGTGATGAAAACACGTTAGCTCTGAACTAATCTGTGGCTTCTAACTGAGCCAACCACGATTTAGGATTATTCTCTCTAAAGGGTGCAAACGGTACGGCTAATGCACTGACCGAAGCATCTGACAAAACGTGTGGTTAAGCCTCAATTTTAAAAAGAAATCAATATGCAAAACGTAGTAAAGAAATAGCAACTCACAGATATACAAAAGATATACCTGTGGAAAACAAAAAGTAATCGAACGGGCTCACCAGTTTAGTGCACGTCGCACTAAGTCGCGTTTACTCAGGTACGCAATTATCTGACGCGAAAAGCAAAATGCCGTTGAGGAGAGAGACCAAATCTTTATTCAACTCAATATACAGGTGGTGTCTGATAGCGCTATAAAAGGCACCGACACGCGAATTAGCTAGAGAGGCTAGAGACCGGCCGTCGACGAGCGAGTAAACCGGAAGAAGGTGTCACGTGTGTCCTTCGGGTTCGCGCCACGGTCACATGACATGTAGACAAACAATCGGACAACATGCATCATGCGAGCTTTCTTGATAGCCTAGGTAGAATATGCAACTATGAGTTTTTGAACTATTTTACACACCATACCGCAGGCAGGCCAGTGAACTCTCCAGACCGCTGCAGATTTGTTTTTCACAGATTGAAGATGATTTCAGTAAATTCACTTGATTGATTACATCTTGTGAGGACTATTTAGGGTCATTACAAATGTGAAATCTCGTTGACATCTATCACTGACTATCATGTTTATTCACACACAATTCACACGATGTTCAAAAATGCTTAAAAAATGGGTACTAGGTGTCAACAAAATGCCACAATGTTGTTTGGTGCAGATCAGATTGAATTCTAGCAGCACAGGGACACACGTTGGAAGCATGTTATCTGGAAAACATACATCAGTTCTCATCATTGAAGTCTATACAACAACCGTACTGGAGGAAGTAAATAAGACAACAACCTAATGAGAAAGGTTCTCTGTAAAGTGCCAAGGTAACCCCTGTGTGAAGGGTTAATAGTTGACCGTTTTCTAAAATACAGCACCGTTCGGCGTTACACTTTGATGCTAAAGTTTGTGTTGAACATGGTGAACATGTCATGTAGGGTTGAAGATCTCGTGTCGACCGCCTAATATATAAGCCCAGACAGCGGGACAGAGATATGCGCAACTTGGATGGGCAACTGAAAACATATTGGGATAAGGTTGTCAACAAAGAAGCTCCCGGTAGGAACTTCTCAGTTTTTGCTCAACTTTCAGTGCCATCAAACATTTTGGAAAGTTCATAAAATACGGTGGGATCGGAATTCGCAGAAAAGAGCGATAAAACAGGTCACAAAAGCAAACCTTCTCAAAGAGTTACGTGAACTGAACTGATGTGCATGTTCTTAAATTTTGAAAAAAATGATACAATCGTTATCTTGGCGGCTCAGTCAGGAAGGATATAACACCAACTTACTGTTTTCTTGTTGATCCGAAACATTAATATGTTATTGGTTGTTTGATTACTTGTGGTTGACTGTTTTCTCCGGGTCTTCTTTGACGTTTAAAATTTTGTTCGGGTCATCTATTAAAGCATTTTACAACACAAATGAGTTAACGCTGTGCGCAGCTGATTCGGGAAAATGTTGGGTTAGTAATTAGAGACTGATGCACCCGGAAGCAATTTTTATTCTTAGTTCATGCATTTCGGTTTCATTTCAACAAAAAAATAATCAACCTTTCAGTTCAAGCCTTTGCGGATCGACGGCTATACACACGTTTTGAAAATTGGGGTCCAAACTGTCACCGAAGTATATCACTTACAGGCCATTCGAGTATGTGACTTTTGTTCATATGCTCGTCTCATTTTTCATGGAAACATCGGATACACTGAAAGACTGTGAACGACTTATGATGGGCTGTTGGTCATTCAATGGACCACTATATCTAAAACAAAATGAGGTGTCGGCTTGTCGGACCAAAAATGCGCTGAACGTTCGCGTTTGATGTGTTCACAAAGAAACTTGTTCTTCATACTCTCTTGTAAAGTGAATCGTTTATCCAAAGCACGTTTTAAACTTTCCGTCAACTTATTTTCCACTTAATAAATCATTTTGCCTAAGGTGCGCTTTCTAGTCTGTGTTGACGTACAGCAACAACTGTGATATTAACAGCCTTGGACGTGTATTTTATTTGAAACTTTTTATCTAATCTCAGCCTGACTGTGAAAGATAATCTCAAATGTTCATGAAAATTCGGTGGTTGGTTTTAATGTGAAACAATGAGTTGTCCTAAATAGATATGTAAGTTGTGTATCTCTAACTGTGAATTTAATGCAACTATGAACAGATATTAGTATATATAGTCGTATATATGGTGTAGATTAAACCGACAGTCTGCGAGTAGACTTGACTGTGCCGAAAAATAGAATAGAAAGTTAGAAGTTGTTCAAGTCGACTCATGTGAAGACTGTGCTTTAGACGCTATGAAATGTGTAGTGCCATCTTTCAGCACTGTATTCAGCATTGAAGAATATGTAAACAACTGTGGTGTACAATGACTAAATCTGAAGCTGCAAAAGCAGGGTAATGAATCAAAATTTCGATTACAACACTTCTGAGGTAAGCCACCCGATGTGGTTGAAACGTAGAGTATTAAAACTTGCTCGTAATGTTGTGTTATCCTCAATCTCTTTGTCATTAACATGTAAACACGATGCCCAAACTGTTCAACTACACTCGCACTTAATTTCGTGCGGATATTTTACAAATCGGTGACCCTGTTTAATCTTTACCGTGATGTTATTATGAAGTAATCAAGATCATGTCGATAGTGTTCAGAAGCATACACTTTGTGATCAGAATGGCTGTCATTCTAACCAGTATAAAAATTCCACGTTGTCAAGTTTGTTACTAATGGGAACAAATGTGCAAACATCAATAAGGTTAGTATCAACCTATTGAGTGAATTTCGAAATGCACGTCTTTTTATCCATAGAAGAAAGCTACTAATGCATGTAGCTGTTACAAAAAGAATACTGTAAAATGATTTCTGGTGAGTTCGAGCCATCCACTCAGTAACCCGCAGTCGAAATTTCCAGTAAAGCTGATTCAGACGGACGTGTTGGTAGACCTGTCCTCCAAATCGAAAAAAAAACGTTAGAAAAGATGGTCGAAACTGATGGAAATTTTATTGAGCTTTTGATAAAGATTACGGTAAAATTGCTTTCTCAAATTAAACGTGAACCACACGGATACTCAAATATCTGGCGGAAGGGGCACTTAAAATGAAGTGGCTGCAGTCGACTTCGCAAACGAACACCAGCCCATCAGAAATGAGCCCATTAGAACAATTACGGTAAGAGTATGTTAATGAACATCAGCCGGACTAGCTTTGGTAAATACGCAGTGATAGTTGGCGAAAAGTGTAAAACGGACGAGTTCCCTACAGGACACAAAATCGATCATCGCGTCCACCAAACGTTACAAGTGGCAGAAATAGGGGCAAGTCTGGAAGAAAGTTTTCACAGGCAAACCAAACGGCAAATTCTGCGTCCAACTTTGCGCCAAACATAGGACGTCAAACGTACTAATCGAACTTCAAGAAACACCACAGTTAGAGTTTTATAGATACTGATTCTGTGGTTATCTGGCGGCAAATTCGAAAACTACCAAAATCTCCATGCATTATACAGATTCAAGCACCATTTCGTTCGGTCTTTTCAATGAAATGTGTGAAACACAGTACAAACACTTGGACTTGTGAGGGCCGGCAGGTAAACATTTGGTGATTAAACGTCGTGATTCAAGAACCGGTTCAGCTACGTGGCCAAGTAAGGATACCAATTCGTAACGGTGATGGGGCGTGGAATGCGAAGTAATAGTGTTGTGACTACAAAGGACGCTTGACCTGCAAAATCGTTTGGTGCACCAGCTCCCGTACTGGTCATGCTGAAACGTAGGACCACAAACGCGTACACTCATTTGAACGGCTGACATGCATTCACACACCGAGTTGCATTATGTTGTCATTCGCCCTTGTGGCACTTCTTCAGTCGTGCGTACACACCATTCCGATAGTCACTTCTGGTCCATCGTCTTTCTGGCGCCGAGACTTGCCCTTTAGTCCCCAAATGTGGGCGCCATACTACTTAAAAACCAGGCTGCCCATTACATAAAAATAGTACATGTAACAGTGTACAGTCAAAGTTTTGTGTTTCGGTTAACTGAACAACATTTAGAGGACAAGATGTACACGCAATCAATACACGTTGGACTTTGGTGTGTGAATTGTGTTTGGAATAAAAACGACGAATAAGAACGGAAAGAACACTCAGTCCATGGAATGTACTGCCAAGAAAGCCTCGTGTTCACTGCCGTCTCTTTGAACACATATCGATGGTTTTATACCGTGCGTTACGAGCGCTTCGGAAACCGCTAAAGCATCTAACAGTAAAGGTAGTGATTTGACGGGATCTACACAGTTATCAGATTTCTATAAATTCATAGATATTGCACATTTTTGTCTTACCTTTGGCATCCATATACCAGTTGGGAAGTTGTTTCGAGATCCGAATGTGTTCGATCAAAATACTTCGGTCCGAAGACAAGGAAATTCATACATAATGGCTGACTGAGTGATTGTGATCACCAGACACTTCTTCGGAGTTGATGAGATACTTGTTATCAGGTACAACACGATGAGCTCGGCTGGCATCCGAATACCATTTAGTGGAGTTTTTATCCTTTGTCCCATGAAGAAGGTTATATCACTTCTCTTATGGCTAAAAATATATGCAGAGGTTCCCGTGATACCTTTGTGAGGGCTGGTCGGGAGTCGATTGACTGTGAAAGTTTTAGACAAATCGGATAGGATATCCACTATGCATAAATGTCTATTAGATAAAATCAAGCTGTCCGAGACTATAATCATCCGAACCGATTTTGCGTGCTCTGTGACAATGTTTGCACGAGACCGCGTTTAAATGCGACTGCTGCAGAGATTTTAAAGTGTGATAACTGACTAATCCAAGTTCTATTTCAGAACATGCTTTTTAAAGCAGAGTAATATTCACATCTTGGTAATCTAACATATAGAAGGAAAAACTGATTTTCCTCTACGACCTCAATGTTAAACTTGATGTTGTGATGCAGATTGTCAAGATGTATGAATGTAGTTTTTGTATACTACAGATATCTCATCCGCTTATTTCTTGTAGAAATATGTCGGTGTTACCAAGCATGTAGTAAGGTTAATTTACCTGGAGTGATCAAGTGAACACTGCTCAATTCTACTTCAACATTCATAAGTGTCATTAGGTGAAACTGATGTAAACGACAATCGGATGAGGGAACTACATTGGAATTCCCTTTGTGGAGCGAGTTCTTTTGAAGTAAACGGGGTCGTTACTTTTTTCTACGAACGTTGCATGAAATACTTTATACGGTTTACGCTGAGATTTTAATACCAACCGACTAACTGAGTTCTGTCTTCCGGGAGATAAAAGCTTACAGAATATTCTTTACTTCAACTTTTGTATAAAGTTACATCATCTTGATCTGTTAATGACCTAAAATTTTGATATGTTTGAGTAATGAATAATCGCGCATATGAGTTTACTTGTAGATGCACAGGAGTATTTTCCTCACTGGTAAGTGTAGCTCCCATTCAGACAGGTCATATTGTACGGTGTAGCAAGTAAGACTGATCAGGGCATTTTTGTAGGAAAATATGTCACAGGTTGTAAAGTGGTTGGAAAACAAGAATTGAACCAGGCCAGATGAAATACTTAAGAGAGACTACAAAAACATGTAAAAGGACATGGTCTAATCGTAAATCTTTTTGGCAGAACGATGAGCAATCCCAACAGAAGATAACAATTTGACCGACAGGAGAGAATGCAGTAATGAATGAAGTACAAGATGAGTGTGAAGATTCTTGGAAAAACTGTAAACGTCAGACCCAGAAGGTAATGTGTGACATTCGATATGGTTTCATAGGTGAGCGAACTGAATAGCTTAGATTAAAAGAAAGTGTGATACCAATGTGCTTGACAAGAGATCATCTTCAAACAGACAAAAGTTTTCCTTGGGGATAGAGAAATAACATATTAATAGAGAAAGAGTTCGCGCAACAGCGTTCATAAGAAGTTGACTTTCCGGTTACGGGAGTGAACAACACACCTGCCGAGTGATGCTAGCTTGAATTACGCTACTTCTGTAGTGATTACCCACCAGAAAGCTCAAGAAAACTCCCTTAGTGTAAACTGAAACAAACGTTTGTTTCGGCATAATCAGTTTTTAATCGTTCATTTGCAAATGACCGTAACAGCATGTTATTTCGAAAAGGGAGTCTATGTGAAGTTTGCGTTCAGTAATTTTTCTCGAATGAGCTCACCATTAAATTCACCTCGAGTTGTGCGTAGTCACCATCTAAATTGAAGGACTATGCACTGAATTAGGATGGGTGAGTGGACAGTTATGTTACCGAGAAGTTCGTCACGCTGAACTGGCGAAAAAAACCACAAGGTTAACTGAAAACAAAATTAGCCAGAAGTGGAGGTATTACCAGTGAGTTCACATACGATGACCCACTTGAAGACAAACAGATGACACTATTTTGTTAGTTTCATGCCCTACAGTTTTTTGTTCGCCTGGGTTGCTTCTTGAAAGGATCAACTCATCTTTATGAGTAATTCCCATACGGTGTCGAGGTGATCATTGAGTTGAGAGAAGAATCACTGAGTTGATTGTAAACGCCTCTGGCCATAACAAACGCGACTGCACGGAAGTGTCATTTGGTCGACCGCCCGAAAGTTCTGCGCACCGATGTCTAATGAATAGCAACGTTAACCACTGAACTCTACGTAGACAGATGGACATACTAGACTTTCAGTGGGGATTATTGGTAAATTGTGAATGGGAGCAAGATCTTGCTTATGTTCTCTCAATATATGCTATTAGTTGCTGTGTGCAGTGTAAATAGGATATACAAAACCTTGAGTAGTAGAACATTAATTGTTAGCACTACTGTATAAAACGCCTCCAAATTTGACAACAATTGTGACGAATTATTTATTTATTACTCCTGTAATTTTGTGTGATTTATCTGACCAAACGACAGTAAACGGGCGGCAATGAATCTGTTCAAGTGTGCTTCATCACAGTTGAAATTAGCGGGTTGACAACGACTGACCTTTGAAGTCTGGTCTTCCCTGACAGGTAATAAACGCATTCATTCATCATTCATATCGGTTCACAACATGAGCTTGCTAAATTAAATTCCCTAGAACAATCTGATCGCATTCACTTACGTATAGCCATTTCAGACATAGCTGACCAGTAAGTTTTTCAATACACGTAAACTTACATCGAAATAAAATACAGGGGAATAGAGGATTAGAAGAATAAACCATTGTACAGTCAAAGGAAATTAAATTATGCAAGTTAATTTGTGTGAATAAACGTTCCAGCAACAAATTTCTGATGAGTACAAATATAGCATGGTAACCAAAGATGAACTGGCGCAGTACGTATACTTTCGTGCAATTGGTGACGTTTTCGATGAAGAAACACATCGATCTGTTGATGTGGATGTGAATTTGTAGAGGACCATAGAGTGAGTAGAAGAAAAAACTCTAAATGAAACGCCCGTGGGATATCTGTGTTTTATGAAGACACTTAGAAGAATTTTCTCAGTCTAAATTGCATAACAAAACGACCGGCAGATACAGAACGACGTAACAACCGATGCTAAAGTATAAAGAAATAAACAATACACCCTATTTTTCTTAAGTGTGTATTAACAAATTTTGAAAGCTAGACAATGAAATCATGGTATTGGACTTTAAAGGGGTCTAACTGTACGAAGTGACACGTTCTAGTTAGAAAAAGATGCAAGCTCGAAATTGTATAGTGACAGGAGTTGAAAACGCATGGGAATAAGACGGCTTTAGACAGACACGATTCATGCTGGTGACGCTTCAGAAAAAAATTGTTTATAAGCAATCAGTTACGAGAGGTTGATTATGAGTGTTTCGAAGATGTTCAAAACACTAGTAGAGTGTTAAGAGTTCAGTAAAGTTCAGCCATGTTTATTAGCTATAATTACATAACACAAAACAACACCATGAAAATAGTTGAAAATAAGCACCGCCTTAGATGCAATTACACCTTGAAAGTACAGAGGGATGGAGTATCCCTCGTTGTGCAGAACACGATGTTAGATGAAAATTATGAACAGGGTGCAATCAACAAAAAACAGAAATTGCTCTGGACCATTAAAAAATCTGTCTCTGATTTATCATAATTAGGGTTGTTAGACGGACGACGATCGACAATACAAGGTAACGAATGCTTTGGAAAAACCAAGAACGTATCACTTGATGGCTCCACATCGTTCGTCAACCTATGGAGAACTAAAACAAACTGAGGGACCGAACAAAGTTGACGAACACTTGTTTGTCTGATATGTAAACTAGAGGGAATCTTCGATATAAGAGGAAGGTAATTTTCCCGAACACTCAGAAAAGTGACATTTTCATGGATGTTTTGTGAGTTGGATGTTGCACAGAAATCTCTCCATGGTATTGGTATCTGCCATTTAGTGTGTTGTTAGAAAACAGGAATAGATAGCTCGATATATACGTGACGGATGATCTGCAGAGGACCTTTTCTGGCCGATCATTTGATTAATGTTCACATGAATCCGAAGGTTTATGTCTATAAGGATGTTGCTTCCATAAATTTCTGTTTGACGTTAATGTGTCTGAAGGTTGTTCCCACATTTTCTCTTGTTCATCTCCTCCAGTCATTTGACGCGACTGATTTTATTTACCAGAACTAAGCCAAAAATGCAATGGCAACCATCCTCTGCTTCCCCAATATAGTCGAGTGTCTGTTGAACCAGGGCCATAGTTTCAGACTAGATGTACCATACTGGAGCGACCTCAGGAGTTCAGTTTACTCTTTCCTCATCCCCCCTCTCACGTCTGATTGGTTAACAAACACCATCAATGTCGTTGCAGAACAAAACAGAAAATATTATATAAAAAACATGTGCGTTCACACGTGGTATGGCGATTGCCGAGGATTATGAACAACGAAACCAAGGGCATCACGGAAGTCAACCTGATCGACGATCGGAAATGCCACGAAGGAATATATGCGAATGAAATGAAATTCGCGGTAAACAAACGTGAAACATCTGGTTGAACGGTCATTCCTCTACGGTTGATGCGATCATTTTTTGGCGGAAGAATTTCACAAGTGAGCGGGAATAGCTCGTACGTCATAAATCTGCTAATACACGGAGTCCTTTTGAAAACAGAGCGCTACGCTGGAGTTTGAATTGTGTCAGATCGCTTTATTGGTGCACACCGTCTCGTTGGTTATTGGGACTAAAATATAGTTAATCTATATCCTGTTGGATCAATTAGACAGACTAAACACACAAGCGGATGCAGATGGGTGTTTGAAAATAGTAATTCTATGTTGTCTAATTTATGGACAACAGTGCGGTAGTCATTATGGTCATCATGATACTGTGAACCGAAACTCAAATCCTGGCAATATCAAGGAGATTTTCTAATGAAATACGTTGACAAAACTGAAGCCTGAGTCCGTTAATAAACAGATAAGAGTGAGTACTATGGAATTCATATCTGTCATCCATTCGGCGTCAACCTAAACTACTTCGCTATACTTGAGGCATTCGGCAATGGCGTCCTACTGAGTTGGATGAGGCATTCATTCGCTTAATGCATTGCCAACTAGAGGCGTTCAATGAAGTTCCGATGGATGACTGAACTACCCACGACGAATAGATCGCTAGTCCTCTTTCAGACTTCTTTCGAAACTATTTATAAACAAACGTTATTATTGCCTCTACTGATTTTAACTTTGCTTCCTAGTATCATAGTCCTCAATTTTGAAGATTATGGCTGCGATTGAATTTTATTCGCTTTGATATCATCTCAGCAGTTCATCGCATAATGTTCAACCGGTTGAAATTGCGTGAATTCAGTTCAGGTCAGAACTTTTGCCTAGTATTATTGTTGAGTTGAACAGCTGACACTCAAGTCGTGGTCATAGTCGGCTATCTCATGCGCTCCCTGAAACAGGTCTTCATCGTTCCGTTATCTTTTATGGTCGCTAACTTTATTGTGTCATGCAGTGGATTTGGTACTCCACACACAGCCAGTGGCATCCGGTTTGGGTCAGCCTGTCACAATGACCGAAGCCAAATGGCGCGTGCGCATAGCCATCGCCATAAGTGGCTTGCGCTGCACCACTTGTGGCTTCACCCACACACACCAGGTATACAGTGTAAACCCAAAAGAATAAGACCACGAGGTGTATGATTGATGATTTTGTGTCCAACCGGCCAATGCTGGCAAGCCAACTGATAGACTAGCTCGAAACTGAAACCTCCATCTCTGAAGAAACAAACAGAGAGAGACTCCATTTGTAAGATCTAAGCTGAGAAGAAAAATATTGAAAGTATAGTGCTAGAAGCGTTTCAGCAAACGAGCACACATTAGTGTACCTTGGGGAAGATATGGAGGGGAGACAAGTTATAAGGATGAACTGCATAAAACGGACAAAACATTCACCATGCAGTGCATCAACAATAGTAAAGAAAGGAAAGGTAGAAGAACATGGACATCTGGGTTTGTGAAAAAAGAGCGAGTGAGTCCAAAACGATGATCTTCGTTGGCTTATGTAAAGAGGAGAAAATGGACAAAACGGATATAACCCAACTGACCATAATGTACTCGTTGTCTCATGATTGAAGATGTACTATGAGAACGTTGGTGACCTACTAATCTCAAACGGCCGGCGCATTCACAGCTATACACATCGTAACGAAATAAAGTTGTCACCATGATCTCTTGCGACGATGGTTCTCCTGTGCGCCACAGGATTCGATTCACGGCCGCGTAAATGCTGCTCACTGAAGTTGCGGACATCCGTGCGTAACATATTTTCCCAAACCGTCCGGTTTAACGCAAAAATCTTCCGAACATCTGAAATTGACGTTACAACACGAAAGACTTACCTGGATAACATGTCGGTATCTCAGCTTTTGATTACCAGGACTTCGCTGACCTGATTTTACTTATCCATATAACAGTTGCTTTAGATTACGGTCATCACCCATCCGACGGACGTGGCCAAGCCATCGAAGCAGACTAAGCATCACTGTGGCTTCAATACCGCCCAAGTCCGTTCGCCACAGTACCTCAGTGTTCGGAACCATGTCTCACCATCGAATACTCAAGAAGACTTATAGACAGTGCAGATGGAAAAGGTTCAAATAGCTTAAGTTCCGTTGGTACAATGTCCAAGTTTCACTTCCGTACAGCAGTATAAACAGAAACATTGGGCGATAGACACACAGCCTGGTGGCCATCTTCAGGCTGTGATTCTTCCAGACATCCGAAAGCAGAACTAGTCCTTGCCACGCGAGCCCGTAACTAACTGTCCACGGGCAGATTTCGGACAGGTCGCTACTCAGGAAGTGGAAGGCTGCGCGCACTTGTTGACAACTTCTCTGTTCATGTGAATTTCACGCTCAGATGCTTCGCCCGAGGAAGGTTGAAAGAAAGAAAAGGTTTTACGTGTGCTGATATCTAACTAAAAACTTGGATGCCACGGTCGCAAAAGCTGTGACCGTGGCTGAAGTTCTTGTCTGTGAGCAAACAGCTCGCCGTCATCTGCAAACAGCAGCATACACGTCGTTGGGGTATGTAGTAGGGGTGGGACTCCAAAACGTTGACTATTTGGTAGGCCTCCATTCTTCCAGTACTGAACCTCATGCCGTCCCACACCGAGTCCTGGGAGCAAAGGTTAACATGGCAGTCTAATATTAACTAAATAGGATTGGAGCGATGACACAACCCTGCCTTAAGTCAGTGACGTTGTCAAAATCATCAGAGGTAGATTCACGTGATTTTACCTTCGCCCTCATGTCCACACGCAGACTTTTATTCAAATGGACGAGCTTACCTGGACATCCGAACTAAACAAGCACTGTCCACCACGTCCCGCGGCTCAAGGAATCACATGCCGTCGTGAAATCCCCGAAGAAGGTACGCAATGGCTAGTTGTCTTCTCGGCACTTTTCCTGAAGCTATCGAACAGCAAATATCAGGTGGATCGTTCTGCGACTCGCCCGGAATCCACACTGCTCCTCGGGAAAATTCTCTTCCAAAACGGTCGCATTCATTCGGTTCAGGAGGATTCTTGCGAGCATCTTGCCTGTGCAGATCAGTAGACTGATGTCTCAGGGCTTGCTGCCCTTGCCTTTAAACAAAGGTGCGATGAAAGCAGCCTTGAACTCCTGTTCCCAGATGGAGTGAACCAGCTGGAGCAAAGCGCGTCCCAGTACCGATCCGCCGTTCTTCTGTATTTCATCTGGCAATCCATCCTCGCACGCAGCCCTCCCGTCAGTGATCAGATATCGTGTCGGAAGTTGTATCACCTGCAAGAATATAATGACTCGTGAAATCAATTTCTCACAATCTAATGTGCTGATTTCCAATCACTGAATGGGCAAGGGTTGCACGGGTACTTGCATGTCACTTAAACAACTTTGCCGATCCGGTAGCGCTGGTTACAACTGTGAGCTGATATTTTTGGTCATGTACATAATTCAGTTTGATGCCTCACATAGGCCCTAATCAGGCTCATTAGTGATTCTGTAGATTGGAAGCCTTCTAAAAAAAGATTTCCGTAAAGCAACATCCACAAGTTTCTTGAACAACTTCTTAAACAGTCCATCGGCACGTAATCCTGATGAGAAGAGAGATTGATTGGGGTGCGTAAGTTAACAAACCATTTAATGCAGATCGAGTGTCCACTTACAAATTTCAAGTACACCCGAGTAGAATTCTTGACACACTCGCAAGTAGTCTATGACGAGGATAGCTGAAACCCAGCATATTCATTTGCCTGTTCGGCAGACACGTTTCTTTACAATTAATCATTAGACTGTCGATGTGACTCGAAACCGGTTCATACAGACTTTCATCCCGTTCATTGCTTTTGGATTGTCATTCAAGACTTCAATGTTCCAGTCACTTAACTGTAGCTACGTCAACCGTAGCTGAGTAATGCGAATCCCATTTTCTGTGGTGCTGTTCCCACAGTTTACGGAACTAACTAATCGCGATATGGTTATCTTTGGGATGTAGTTTCAAGTTACCAGTATCCAACAGGCGATACACAGTGCAGTCTTGTCTGTTTTCTCACGTTTCGAGGGTAGACTAATCTTAGCATATAGGTTGAAACATTTTCGGTAATCCTTCCTCAATTTTTAAAGACGCAGTGCAATACTGTCCAATCTATGAAACAGCATTGTCACTACAATTCATCCGTACTCAGTTAATACAAAGACTCACGTTGAAAACAATGACTGCTGTAAATGGCTTCACGGTAGGCAGAGCTAAGCAGATAACTGTTCTGGAATCTGGTTGGAACAAGTAAACCGCAGTTCAATTGTACTTTGTGAGAAGTGGAAAAGCTTTTGTCCACACTACCGGAGTTACTATCAGGTATTATGAGTAGTAAATCAACACATCACAATTTCACCATTTCACGTGGCCTTGTGCGAGTAGATTTGTGTGCAACCACAAAATAATGTCTTTTCCCTTGTAGATTGTTGACTCACATATTACGCTGATGAGGGTACCTAATCAACCTGGTTGCGTATTTTGGGAATACAGAATTAATTGTACAAACAAACATTGTAGTGCTAAATAAACATAAGATGTGCAAGTGGATGCTAAATCAGAAATAATTCCAAGGTAGTTTGACCTCGTACATCATTTCGTCAAGGTTAAATGGTGGTGCACTTTAATGCGTGACCGTGGCGAAAAACCGTGTACACCTGTTACATCTTGACGACGTCACATGATGTACATTCCGTTCACCCAACGCGCACAATTCGTGCATGATAATCAGGTCGGCTGCACGAAAAAGTATATCTCAAATCCGCACTAGTTTTCTAAGTTGTGCAACCGTGAGTGAGGTCACGAATGCCAGTCCACTATTTTCATGTGTTGAACCAGTTAGCATTTTGAAGTTAGCGGGAAAGTGGTAGATCTTGCGCCTGGCTTAAATTCACAGTCACCTGTTAACGGCGAACGTACTTTTACAAAAAGGTGTTCTATATGAACCAGTTGATTTACAAATCTGATACTTCAGGGCTGTGAATTGTCAGTCTGACATAACCTGATACAGGACCTGTTCCTATTGAAAAACGCCACTAAATGTTGCTTATATATTGTCAACATCGACAACATCGGGAATGTACGTATCTTTACTGATCATTACTAATAACAGCGATTCTATTCCTTAGACTTAGTAATAACAGAGTGAGTAGTGTTCACTTTCCGGTAATCGTCAGAGTACCGTTTTACAAAGTTGTCTTTTGTGTAAACATGAACGGAGGAAAAAAGTTGACCACAATTTTTCATCATGATAAACAGAATTAGGCTGGGGTAAGTAGAAGCATATGGTGTTCTGTCAAACCAGGTATGAGCAATCGAATACGCGTTTCAAGTCACCAGGCAAAAAATACAACATTGTGTGTCTGGGTTTACATCAAAAATGTTATCAATTTCCCTTAATTAATCGAAGGTTCCCCGATCGCCTGATTTCAAATTTTATTGATAATTCCGTATGTGTGTGTTCGATAGAATTTATCAGGATGGCTGATATGTTTCCACACGAGGCAATCAAACAGCCGAAGTAACACACATGAGCCATTACAGCCGAAAGTTAACACTTGATGGTTCAATCATGGGCTCAATGGTTCAATGATCAACACAGTTACCTCATTAGACATCGAAATGGAGTTTAAGTCCTGGTTACAGTGGGAATGTAAGCTACCAATAGGTGTCATGATGAGTGGAACACATCTACGGGGTGCTCATACTCAGTCAGTTTGTCATATCGTTTTGTTGTTTAGTCATATAACTTTTCTCTTTTGTTTGGACATTTCTATTTATGTCGTCTGCCTCCGTTAAGCACGAAGCCTGAAAAATGAGTGTATCGAATTACCAATGAAATTTTACCACAATAGTCCAACTGCGCTTAGTTGACGAGATAAAATTCAGACCACTTGACAGGGATAAACCAGATTAATGAGAAAAACTACGGATCAGCTTGACTTTGTGTTGCAGTATTTAGATTTGAAGACATGCTGGTGGTAGTCGAGGAAGTTAACCGCGGTAGTAGAACTGAAAACCAATGCACACGAGGAGTGTGTTAAGTTGAGCTGATTAGCATTTCCTGCAAAAACTTTACGAATGATGATACTAATTACTGAGTTTCAGAACATCACGGTTCAACTACTTTTTTCCAAGTTGAATTCACAGAAACTGGAGGGTCATCAGCAGGGGTTAACGGGACATTTGTTGTGTCTGCTGCCGTGGCGATCGGGCGGTCTGAGTGCTACTCACAAGCGGATATGGTCGAGCGTATGTAGATGATAATTCAGCTATGCTTGATGTGTACCAATGGCGCAGGGATCAACACGGTTACTTTATTTATGTGTGGTCGGAGTTCTATTTCCAGCTATGAAAATGATGCGCACCACTGATGAGTTCTGAAAGATGCAAAACTCGAGTATATTGTTTCTTTCCGAACGAGTGGTGTTCAGTTTATGCAAATCCATACTGCTTTGCAGTTATCGGAACCTTCTTGATAGTAATCAAAATGAGTGCGATGAAGCTAGTCAAATACCATCCAGATAACTTCTGTTCAGATGATATCTGAACAAACCGTTACCACAGCATTCATCGGTAAGTGGTCCGCGTATACTTTTCGTAAACGTGACTCAAGAAGACTGTTGGTGCTTTTAACGTCAGCAGCTCATCCCAAAGACTAACATACAAACCGAAATATCTCTTGTCTGATGAGAGATACATCTTTACACACCTTTTATATTTCAAATGCTACTGAACACGCGATAATGTAACTCACTTAATTCATTTAGTCTTATAGTAGTTTTCTCATTATGTTGTAACATTGAGGCTCATTCCACCCCTCATCCTTTCCACGATCAATATTTCGTTAGAAGTGGTTGAATTGTGTGATATTTCGGCAAATAAACCTGGCTGTCCTAAAACCGATTATCGTCAATTGGGGTTTCCAGAAATTCTGATTCTGGCAGACTTCTAGTTGCCGCAATCACTTCAGTGGGCTGTTGTTAGCCATAGAATGGAACTGCACAACCTAAAAATCCCCGGATAACGGACGCACGTTTTAATGCAGACTTCCGGTCGGTTTTTTCAATTGAACCCCAAAATATTCCTAGAATCTGCTCCAATGTCTTCAATTTCCCTGCTCTTTTTGGGCAGGTTGAATAGTGTTCTGCTACCACCACCGGTGTTTCTCTTTCGCGTTTGTCCGTTCAATCAGCTGACCGCCTTTGAGTCTTTATGCCTCACATTCCATTGGAACTGCTTTCAAAAGTGCCAGTTAAATGTTTCAGAGACTAGAAAAACTGCATCATGTGCGAACATACATTCGAGCCTTCCAAGCAGTTGTAGTGTGCGTTTCCGTTGAGCCAGAGGCGTGGTTCACTGTGATAGATCGGTATATGTTTTACATTTAAGTCCTGGGACTCAGTTAATTTCAAACTGAACATTATCGACACTTGATCACAGTCTTCGCATTCAGATAGACCTTCCGTAGGCATCACTACGAAGTGGCTGATCAGGTGATCAGAGCTACTGTGGTTACTAACCAAACTACTCGAGCATTGACACTGGGCAAACAATTAACCCTGTCGCTTCAGGAGTTATCCATATTATAAGTGTGCTCGTAATCACTCTAAATTCACCCGGCATGTTGAATTCACTGTCATTGTGCTCAGTGTGATCTTCACCGCTCTGAACATAGGAGCGGGCTGAAGAAACCCTTTTGGCACGCTGAAACGTTCGACACTACGAGTGTTTTCAACTGGTCAGATCTTATGGTGCTCCATTTCTTCTGGATACATATGCACTCAGGCAAAGTGAACACAACTTTTTTGTTACTGTGGAATGTAAATCTTATTCGAACTCTTCGAAATTACGGGTCAACATCACATCTCAAGTGGCTCGAGTCTTCAAAGTCCGGAGAAAGGTTATCCAAACCTGCTCACAATGCTTGCACCCACTGTGTACACGCGATACCCGTGTTGGCCATTGTGTTTTTGTCAAGTCTGGTTTATGTACATCAGCACAGTCAGTGCAACCATTAACTGGTTGTCATTAGCAAGAGGACTGGTCAAGTTTCACTTTTGAATTAAGTGAAAACCTACAGTGTGCTTATCAGGTAGCTTGCGTAAACAAGGGGAACTTCAGGTGAAGATTACCATGAAGGATTCGATAATGATCTGAATAGGGTAAGAAGTCACAGAATAAATTGCCATACACTGAACACTGTATGCCTGTTGTAAGTAAAACATGCACATGAAGCCAGATTAGGAAAAACATCTGCGTTGTGTATGTCAACTTTGATCGGATGATTAATCGATTTGTGTTCAGCACACCACATACACTCTCACCTAAGCCACAAATTGACAGTTGGCGTTGGCTCTCTGAAGTTCACCTCGTATCAACTCTGATTGGCATTACACATAGAATTATTTTATAGCCATATCAATACACCCATTCTTTAAGGTGTTTTATATTTCGTCAGATTTGAAGTTGTCGATCACCTATATCAGAGGTTTGTATTGTGCAATGATTTGTCCAGAAAAGTGAACGCATGACCACGGCAATATCCGAGTCATTACTTTATTCAGAATTAGCTATTTTATGTTTGTGATAGGTGGAGTTATTCACTATCTCGTTTAGAAGGTTAACATAGATTGTCATGCACGTGACACTGTAAATGAGGCATTTGTTAGCTACATTAACACTGTCTAGCTTGACACATGCTTGGTAAAACTCAGTAGCAACTTTCCATTTCAAATTACTGGATATTTCGCTGATTTGATCCACTTTTATTGAGAAAATTGAATTATTGTCCCTTACTGTTTCAAATTTCCCCGACCAATGAAGCCGAGGCTGTATATTTCGAACGCGTGACTGTTCACGTGTGTTTTGACACACTAAACAATGAATCTGTGTTAGATCCTTTGTGCAGTTTAACTGATGCCATAAATCCTGTAACCTGGCATACCTCTACTATCATTGTTTTGCCAACAATAAAATTTACTGTATAGCGAATAGTGATAAGTTGCGAAAAATTTCCACTCTCATCAAAGATGAGATACGGGTATACGGCCCCGATTAATTCATATCAGTGTACAGCAACACGCATTTGCACTAAAGCTTTACTGAATACTTGATTGAAGTCAAAGCCGATTGTAGCATGACTGGTGAAAAACATCTACGAAAGATTGCTTCACATAATCCTAGTCTGTTTCCAACTACATACCGGTGTCTACGAAAACAGATTCAATGCATGTGTAGCTTATTGGACAGTTTGGGATTCTTCACTCACATTGTTTCTCAGCTATGTTGAAATGTATGACTCGTCCTCCTAGTGAGGTTGACGTAGCTACCTCGTTGAGGCCATTATTTTTAGTGGGACGTTAACCTAACGGGCACAAAATGGATCATGACACTGCGTTTACTAAGTCAGTTTTAATGTACTACTGACATGCTAAAGACGATGTATTCCTAAAACATAAGGTGGTTCATCAAACTTTTGACGCGGTGCAAAATAATTGATCGTTTAAGCCAATCACTCCTTTCCTAGTAAGTTCACTAAATCTCATATGGGTTGGCTGCGTTTGGGTCTGCTCAATGTGCAGCAACCTGCCACAGCCTGTCGTAACAGTCTGCTCGATTGGTGAATTTAAGTAGAGACTTAACCCATACATTCAGGATATAGAAGAGAATATAGTGAGAACTCGGTAGTCAGTATCACTGCAATGAAATGTTGATATGTCAGAGTTCTAATGACCCTTACTGATCTGTGCTATCGGCTGCTGGTGGTTTGCAAGATGATCTGCGGCTGAGTTTCCACTCTACTGAGTCATCTATGACACTTTCTCAATCGTACTCACCTTAATACTCAAAATTTGAAAGTGAAAACATACACGGAATAATTTATTGTATCTAAACTGTCCAACGCCGTTTAAAATGTACCCACGAGTTGTCAGCCTCCTCAAATCCAGGAACCTTTTACGAGTCCTACATTGACTCGAGCTATTATCGATTCCGGTCTTAGTAATCGACATTCCGGCCATTAAAGCATTACGTTTTGCTATTCACGGCAGCTATGCATAATCGAATAATGCAACAAAGAGGTATCAATTCGGTTGAATTTGAATCAAAGCAACATATTTTATCGGGTTACTGCTCATCCACAACAGTCCCCGAATAAACTCATCTAAAACTCCGTTTGTGTACGAGGTTCCGGTCAATTGGCACAACGAATGACAGACAGGCAGTGATTTAGAGTAACCGTAGGAGTAACGTAGGTGATGGAAATCTATCCAGTTCACCGGTTGCCAAAACCCCGATCTAAGAAGGGACCAGTCCAAACGTCGCGTTAATTCAGAACATCAGGATGAGACTAAAAACATCAACGTTACACTTCCTTTTAGTTGTCAAGTGTTTGTTCTTTATTGCACCAATCGGCTTAAATTTTGATTTTACAGGTGCCAATACAAACAGCCAGTGACAGATAGTGATCACTTTAGCACTGTTACACGTTTAAAAACACGGATTCTTGTCTTGTGAATAAAAACTAAGAAACGGTATGATAGATTTGTGATTTTACTTGCTATGCTCAACGGTTACATTGGAGGATTCCGGTGGGAACTTTTCGAGAAATCCTACCGCAGCATTCGATCCACTGGACTATTTGATTGGTTCTATGTGAGACAGTGGGAAATTTGGGTAACCGAGTCCAAATGTGAAATTTCCGAGTTCCTGACACGACTTTGTATCTCAGCTGGTACAGCGCTTGCAGCTGCTGAGCATGCATTTTTGTCGCTGGTTTGAATTCAGCTGAAGCCTTGAATTTTCATGAATGAATGTTGTCGAAAACAAATGAAGAAAACTGTTGTCACCAACCACATCTTGTTGGTTGCCTAGGCAGTTTGAATTCGAGTGCGATTTCTAGAACAACTCAGAATCCCTACTTCCGAGTATTACAGTAGACTTTCCCTGCCCAGGACTTAGTGTCCTTTCTGAACCAGCTGGTCTGTTGTCTATCCTTAGCTGTTTGATGAAAAAATGCTTTGTCTTATTGTAAAGCTGATACTCCCGATCTATTCTGCTTCCTTGCTAGACATGTGAAATGCACCAATCTCAAGATCTCTGATGGTAAGGACCTCCAACCTCCCAGGCGTGACTTTGTTAGAATGGCCAATGGGGAACAGTCAGGCGAAAATTAGATGAAATCATAGGGTACTATTTCGCCCTACTGATCGCGTAGGTGTTTAAGTAGTCAGTCACGATCCTATGGATATACAACAGAATTAGTTCTATAGTTGTAACTGCTATCCTTCGAATCAGGAAGAAGGGAATTAGGAAAGGTGTTCCCTCGACCGCCGACATGCTATCATTCCTGCTTCTACCTACAGTCCACTTGAAAGCGTGGATCGTTTCGCATACGTAGGTAACACTATGTCGTCAGCCTGTAATATTTCTGACGAGGTATCAACGAGGGCAGCGAAGACATGATTTACTTTCGCGAAACTACAGCATATGTGGCGTAGAAAAGAATTTCGATTATCGATAAAAGGAATGGTGTGCCTGTGTGGTTTTGTCTTATGGTTCGAAAACACCGCATGTTTGCAAAGAAAGTGTCAACCGACCCGCTGTATGTGACCATAGTAGTCTGCACTAATCAGCCTACATTATGTGGGTTGATCGCTTGAGCGAAACAGTCGTTCGCCGATGCGTATTCCGGAACGCTCAGGGTGCTCCATCATTTAGCCAACTGAGAGCGCTACCCAGCCTAGGTTGATTCAGTCAATTACTCCACATGCCAGCTGAACGTTTACCGCATCGGACCTTATATACTGAGACCACCGGCAGTTAGATGAAACCCTGTGGTAGTCAAGCTATATTTTCCGGTAGAATATTTCACGTCGCTGTTGAGATGGGCGGTGGCCGGAGCAGCAGTACGTTCTGGTCATGCTCAAGGCTATTATGATGATGATGACCACAATTAAATTAGGTACTGTTGAATTAACACGAAACATGTGTGTCAGCCACTCTCCGTGTTCAATTTCGTTCAACCTTTAGGACAGTTATTGACACCTGCCTGAAAACTCTTTAACTTTTAGTCCAGCCCAACCCGGTTACGCTAATGAACTGATTAAAGTTCGAATCCCAAATCAGTCTTTGGCTAAGGTCATTACTGTTTTGAGGATATGCAGCGGCTTGACGGCAAAATTTTCCCCTCACCAACAATCTTTCTCTCATGTTATAAATGACTGTTTCGGGCAATCTTTTTGATATCGTACATCTCATTCTGCTTGTAGGCATCGTGAGATATGAGACTTCGAACGATTTCATGTATCTAAAAAGCATGCTGTAGCACAAAATAAGATTGTAAAGTAACCATTGCTGACCAAAGCAAACGGGAAATCAGGAATTCGTTCCCCTTTTCTACAATGGCCAACTTTTCACTCCGCAACTAAAAGTCATTACGGATTAACGACCACCAAGCCGGTCTACAGTTCACAACCTCATCAAACAGTACGTCGATTGCGGTGTTCAGTTAATAAGAACCATGTGCGAACCCACTACTTCAGCAGGTCTTAGCGATTCAAGTGGTTTGTTTGTCTGTAAAAGGATTGGATTGGAGTGACTCATCAGTGTGAGGTCAAGCAGTGGTTCACAGAAGGCTACGGCCAACTCTTGTTGATAACCCAAGAAAAGTGGCACGTCAGCGCAGTGATCAATCTGGACAGTACGCTGACGTATCACCAAATTGTGTTATAACGACGTTTGGAGTAAAACACGTTGCTTAAGTGCGTCACGCTTTAGAACAAACGATCCAGTAATCCCAGTGATTGGTACATGGGTTCGGTGACAGAGGCCCAAATTACGCGGATCTAGTCAGTTTGCCTGTTTCGATATTCAGCGGTTTTCTATTGACCTGAAAGGCAGTCATTCAAAATAGTGTGGCACCAATATTGGGGGTTACAGCAAGTACTCAGAACACAGTATGACATTAGCTTAGCAAAGTCTTAAGAAAATGGGAACTTTATAACATTTCGCAGTGGTCCCCCAAAGAGCAGCCAACAACCTCTAGTGGAACTGTTGCCCAAGGAAAATCCCAGGTGAAAGCTTGTACAGCTTCTTGTTTTGACATTTTTGCCTGTTATCCTTTAGTGAAGTGAACATTCGCTGTACCAGTCCTGCCTTAGAGGAAAAGGGTGTAAGGATTAAGTTACCGTGGTCTTCAAAACTCAAGTGGATAAAGTTCAAGAATCCTAAGACGAGTCTCGCAGCAGAAATGCCGCAAGCCAGTAATTAGTAGGACAGTGACGTGTGAAAGTGAGTGTGAAAGTGACCTGCCTCCGGGAGAGTGCCGGACCGAAGTGTCTGTCTGAACAGATATGGAGGGGTACCACCAAACCAAATGCTGATTGTTTGAGGATCCGTGAATGGATTCCGTTTGGTCTCATTGCACTCTCAGTACCGACCTTAAACAAGCGATCCTGAAAATCGAGCACTGAGATGACAGCTGACAAAAGTGAGTATTGGAAGCTTCTCCCTGGGAGGGTCAGATGTCACTTTGGCGAAATCACATTGTAAACCGCTTAATGATGTAACCTGAACATCTCACAACCAACTTGAGGTCGGAAGAGCTTTATCTGTCGGAAGCCTCAGAGGAAGCGCTGAGCACCTAGTTCTTTTCTGGCAGCACATGTATTTCAGTAGAAAGTTCTTATTCTCGCGAGCTACCAATAAGATTTTTGCCTGTACCTTTTGGGTATGTTGACGGATTTTCCGTTTGCACCTGTTTCGTGCAAAGCGAAAGGATTCAAAATCCCCCGACTTGACCGTTAGCTTCTGTTTAAGGAATGGACGGAAATATGCACCAAGAATGCGGCTTGTGTTCTGCGGATGCACTGCACGAGAGAAGGACTTTTATAGTTCGCAAGGAAAAAATGTCTCATCAGCTTTCCGAGTGACAACTTTAAAAAGACAGTCTTTCCGATACAGTGAGTACCGAGGAACATGCATTTTACTTGGCACCGATACCGGTGGAAAGTGAGGTCTCTGTGAAAGCATGAATTCAAGGGTTAGTGTCATGGACAAACTCTCCGATTTCTGGTAGTTTGTTTAAAAGGCTGAGATAGCTATTTTGAATGCCTTCAAGTGTTACTTCCTCAGTTAGGTACAAAAAGGTTGAATGAAGAACAGTACGAAGTGTCCCCGTTGGACGCTTATCCTAATTTCGTTATTGAAAGCTTAACGTCTTTCAAGCCTCTTCTGCTTTCTGGGCGACTGGAGGATGTTTTGCAGTTTTGAACCCCCAAAAATTTGGGTGGGACTTTAGATTGGAAGAGAAATTAGTAAAAAGTGGCCACAAATGATCCGAAGAAAGTGCGGTTGGGTCGTGCCATGTATGAGCCTCCCTGCATGCACGAAGTAACCCCAGCAGATTCATGAGGTTTTAGAGTTCAGGAGTAAAAATGGTTTCTACAGAACTTTCTGAGATGAAAGAGGAGTGGTGGTCTGTATAATCTTTGGGAGCTACCCCTTCAGAATCGCGCAGTTCCGGTTGGCCATCCAAGGGACTGAGGAAGCCGCGTCTGATGTGGGTGCAGGCACATGGGTTTGTCCATTTTGAGACACTGGTTCCCATTTTAGAGTAGGGATTAGGACTTCTGCCTTGGCTTTGAGTTTGGGCTCAGCGTTGGTGCACCATTTCGTTCTGGCTGGCGTGGAGCGCTTCCGCCGCAATTACAAAGAGCGATTCAGTGAGACTGCCTTTAACTTAGCAGGAGTTGCTTCCATTTTTACCGTATAATTCAGCACATAACCCGTTCTCTTCTTCACGGATAAGGTTATAGGACTACGGGTAACTTATTGGCAGCTTAAAAGAAAATTCAACTAGGTGAAACTACGTTTGCTAAATATTGAGGGAAGGAGGTATTTAACATCTCAAGTGGATGTGGTTGGTAACCTTCCACACAAAACAAGTCTCCTTTTAACAGAGTGCTCTGTTCCTCAATCTTACGGCGACTCCCCAAATTTGAGCAGTGGACAAAGCCACTGCCTTACAAGCAACCGCCACACCCAGAAGGGCGAGCACCATAAATTCATTGAAGGAGTTCAACTCTGACTTCGTGTCAAATGAGTGTTACTGCGTTTCAGCCCGAGCTGTTTTTTGCCACGGTCATTCGCGGTGCATTGACATTCTCATACACACCGCTGCAGTTGTCTCTGCACCCTAGGGATGGCGACCAACGGGCCGGATTCGGGGCCGGACGGCATGCAACTTTTTCGAAAGGGTCAGTTCATGCAGATAAATGGCCCTTTCGAGGAGGTGAGCAGAGTGTATTGATCCCCTTGAGGTCAGTAAACTGGAAATGATACCAGTGTAGGCACGTATGGCAGTTCACACCTCTTTGAACAGTCGTGCGGCAGTCGAATCCGTCACAATCGCCTGATATATTAGATCCACCTATACGACTGGATCTTGAGCATGTGGTTCTGTTGCAATGCTTGAACAAACACGCCCAATGTTAGCGCCATAAAAAGGGACAAATAATGGGGGCAGTATGTGGAACGAATGTTTAGTTGGATAATAATCGACGAGGTGATTACGTTAAACGATAGTGAAAACTGCGTGAATTTTGATGCTGAGGGCACCAAAAATCAGTACTCAGTGTGCTACAGTTACAGGACAGGAATTTCACTTAACATGTCAGTTACCTGCGATAAGTTAAAAGTGGAGCCGAGATGATCAAGAGGAAATCCAAGGATTTGGCACCAGCCGTAATTCTCCACTTTGCTGATACATCTCGTCCATGAAATAACTAATAAGAACTCAATAAAAAAAAAACTTGCTTTGTGCCACATGTTCTGCTTTTACCTTTGTTTCGGAAGGTAGCAATTTTTCAGTTGAAAATCACTGAAGAGTAGTTAACACCTTTTATTTTCCAGTCTTATTCTTTCCGTGTTTGAGTAGATGAAACAATTAGGATAACTTTGTTTACGTTCCTCTTAATTGGTATCTGACCGGGTTCCCCACTAGCTTCACATAGTCGGTATCAGTGCAACAGCTGTCATTAGAATAACTCCTTTTGTACAACAACTCCTCTATAAAAACCTATCAACGAACTGTGAAAGTGCCTGAAGTTCCTAACCTCACTCTTTCTCTAGTACTAGAGAACTGCCTTATAGAGTTGTCAAAGCAACTCCATGGGATTTTCAATCGTTCACTTGGAGATGGCAAACTTCCCAAAGCCTTGGGGATCACCCATCTTTAAAAGCGGTGGTCGCGATGAACCCGATGTTTACAGGATATTTACAAGGTTATCGGTTGCTTCAAATGTTATGAAAAGCTTGACCTCCGGCCGGTTGCATAAGCATTTCATTCGATCTGTACTGTTGACTGTAAGTCGACCAGATTTTGAAATTGGCTTTACTACGGTGCATGCTGCTCAGAAGAATCGAACACAGGTGGCTGATGAAGCCAAACTAGTTGATATGGTTTGCTAGATTTCTGTAATGCTTTCAGCTGAGTAAACCACTTAAAACTCCACCTGAAGCCTCGTAACTGTGATACAGAATATTCAGTAGTTTGTGCTTACAGTCCAACAGTCTATTAAGTCCGCTTGCGAAAATTTGATGTATTCTGGACAGTGTGACCGGAAACCAGAAGGTTCAGAAAACCGTCTCCCATTTTACACAGCTAAAGGCATTATAATGTACCTCTGTCATTCGGATTGCACGAAATATTTCTTGGGTAGTGGAAAACCAGGTATCACCACACGCACACTCAACACGAGCACGGTTGTCTCGAGTGAACTTAGTCGATCTTCCAACAGTGTATCAATGGCCGAGAAAGTCAATTTCACGCTTGGATTGTTCACCGATCTGATTGGATGAGTTCATTCAGTCTACTAGTGCACCCCCTCATTGAGCTAAATATCCGAGGTCGTCACTCCATTTTATGAAGTTCATTAGTCTTATTGAGAAGGTATAAAGGGCTATATAAAAGGCTATGACATTACGTTCTCTATCTCAACCCGGTTGTTTTCGCAAACCGGAGGAGTTAACAATGCACTACTGGTACATCAGTAGAGACTCGATTTTAGTACAAAAGTCCTACCTCAATTCAAACATTCCCTAGCAAGAATGTTTGCACTGGTCGGAGATGATCATTTCCTAGTAAATAATTAAATCTGCAACGTCGAATGGGCTGTTTGATCTGCAGACGTCACTCAGTTATAGTCCGGGTGTTTTCAATCTGGGACAATCAAGCATACCCTGTCGTAACTTAGTCACCAGTAGTTGGATTCAAGCTCAAACTTGGTGCACAATTACGGTGTAACAAATCGAGGATTCAGCTAACCTGATCAACAGAATCGCTGGAGAGGAATTAAAATACACTTGACCTCTCACTGATATTGCTAACCAGGTGTTTTCTATTGTACAATGTTGGGTAGCTCTGTGGTTGGTAGGTTGCTGTTGGGTTTCATTTTCGCTGTTTTCCCTCCGCTTTCCTCGTTCGCAGTGTTTTTATCGCTGGGTCTTCTGGCATGTGCTTTCTTTCCAAACTATCTAACATACATTCAGATTTACATAAGCATTCTCATCTTATTCTGTACCGTAAAGTTCCTTTGAATCCTAATCTCCAAATGTTTCGCCAACGCCCTATTTGTTCCCTTGGCTTAGACTTCAAGCCAGCTTTCAGATATACAACTAATAGAGCTTACACTAAGGTTACAGAAAAGTCATGCGGAATTGTTTACCGCAAGGATCGATCGATGCAGTCAGGTTCAAGCTAAAAACAGTCTCGAACTCGTGTTTCCTTCTAACCATCCGGTATTGTATCCGAACTCAACGGTGAATGGACAGGAGTTATGAAGTGGGGAAACCACAAAAGTCATTACGCGTACAAATTATTCAACACGCACAGCTCAAATCGCAGCGGCTACAAAAGCCAGTGGCTCGATAGGAATGTTCACTGATTGCTGCATTTGTTCCAATACTGTGCTGGAAACGTATCGGTGTCCACTACCTTCACTACACAGTTTTCAGCGGTAGGTATCATTTTCTTAAGTCGGAACTGCCAAAAGCTGATATTCAGCGTTGATGAAGACTAGAAACATTCTTCAGGAGTGTTGTAATCGTTCTGTATTACAACATAGTTAGGAGGTGGTTGAACAGTAGACTATTATAACAAGCATATAAACTTGTGTTAATCTCAATCCATGTATCATTAACATGTGGTATACAACGTTCAAGCTGTTTGACTTCACTCGTGCTAAATTGGGTGCAGATATCTTAGGGCCAGAAACAGTTTGATCGGTCAGCACCCATTCTGATTGGCCCAGCTACAAGTCCTCAGAAAGTATCGAAAACAATGTTGATTGGCATTTCAGGCACATCAGTTTACTTAAATGGTATAGTGGTAATCAATGGAGCTCCACATGAATGATTCGACAGACTGGGTTGCATGTTTGAGATGATGGAGGATTGTGGGCTTAACTAACGTCCCGGTGTATGTGAAGTTTTTCTTCATTCGCCCAATTGTTTGGGATCTGTGATCGATTGGAGAGATAGACGTGTTGATTCTGTCAACAGTATCTAGGTTCATAATACGTTGCTGTCTATGAGCCTGATACTCTCCCATCTTCCCTCGATCTAGTAAGCCGCCACAGTTTTTTCTGCCTGTTATGCGCGAAGTTTGAGCACCACTCAATCAGCCATTATTGAAGGATATCACTTGGTTTTTATCACGTGTGTAGCGGACCACACGACACAATCAATTCAACGCGTACTTTCGATATTCTTCTCAACTGTTGGAAATTTATTTGCACCGGATGCATGAACTTGTGTTGTAGACGCCGTCTGTACCAAAGATGATCGTGTTCACAGAACGAGCGCTCACATCCTCCAAAAAGTTTATGGATTGATAAAAACGGAAAGCTTTTGGGTCTGCTGAATTTTTGTACAATTTTCATTCTACGTTTCTCGCAACTTATAGTGCTGAATCCGTTAAATATGTTAAGTTTGTCGGTAGAAAGTCGATGCTGAGTTGATAGCAAATAGCTTGGGGATAAAACAACGTTAAGAGCATGTTGTAATACTCTACGTTTCAGCCATTTCGGGTTACCTTCCTCAGCAGTGTTGTAATCGAAATCACGTTAACAAAAGATGACCATTAGCAAAGAAGGCCACCTTAGGTGGTTGAGACGTTGAGTACTACACCTTGCTCGTAGCGTTGTGTTATTCACAATGCATTTATTACTAACATGCTAAAAACGAAGCTTAAACTGCTTGACTTCACTCATATTAGATTTGATACTAAACCAGTTTTTTTCACCTTTTGCTGTTTGCAAGATTTTGTACACAGAAAATGTGTCTGTTTCCTTCGTCATCACCTCTCAAATAAAATATTCAACCGTGACCTCATTTGACAAGCTTACGTTTTCATCCATTCGTACTTTTTTTAACGAGCTCATTTCCGGTTGATTGGTGACCAAGGCCGTATGGTGTTGCCCTATTTTGAACACCGTTCCCAATGGCTACCTTAATTATCCGGTTAATGCATATTCATGTTGACGAAACATTTTTGTTAATAGTGTCACATAGGTTCCAATCTTTTCGATCTCCTTCTCTAATACTTTTCCGGTCTTGAAAGATAGTTCGATTAATTCGATCGTCTGAATCAGCGCTATTGGAATTGTTGTTATTGACCAGGTTTAACCTGAACTGCCAATGACAGAACAACTGTATTCGCTGTAAACTATTCACAACCGGCACTTCAGACTACCTACAGATCACAAGTCACATGTTCCTATTGTTGGTTTCAGTCGAGGTATTCCAGAATACCCAGCCAAGTTTGTATCCAGTTCAAGGTTTCTGGACTCACTTCGTAACAACAAATACTCGATATTCACATATGATCCCTTGTTCAGCCAACGTAGAATGAATACAGAGCTCAATAACAATGCGACACACAGTAACAAGCTATGTAGCTGATTGTGTGCAAACGATCAATGAGGAGGCGGCGAAATATTACACAACAAAACCAACAGCATATCAGCAGCTGGCAAGATATGTTTAACTAGGTATAGTAACATGGCAAATCCTGGAGTTTTATAAAATTGGCTTGGCTACAACTATGTCTTACTTGATGTGGTCATATCTTGTTTAATCCATCACGTGAAAGTGTTCCAGTAACATTTTTGTTAAACGGATACTGTCCACATTCTGACTACGGCCTAATAGTTCCTACCTAATGGCTGCTGTTGAACCACGGAACTTGTTGCTGTTTAATAGACTTGCATATGAAATGGTTAGTTTCAGTCGACCTGTAGGGCACATTCCTTTTGTAAGCTGCAAGTTCTGACACGAAAGTGCATGAATTCCCGTAACCCGGCTCAGTATTAACCTGCCCACATCAATTTAACTGTAGACCAACACTAAAATACATGTTCAGCCGGACCTGGTAAGTAACCTTGACACCTCATGTGCACTTATAATCGACTCAATTTAATTGGACTGACAGTGGCCGAAATCAGACCATTGTAGTAACTCCACTTAACACTAGCGTCACCACGTCAGTGGCTCTAATTGTAGGCTAGGTGACTCAAGGTATGTCAAAAGTCATTCAGCCAATAATCTGTATTAGCGCAATCCCACCATATGCATCAACCCTCACATAGAAGTTAGTGGAGGCGCAAGTCTGTACTGACGCCACTGAAGAAGAACCGAAGTTTCTCCTTATTACTGATATTTAACCGTACCACTCCATTACTAGTAGAGTGAAAATTAGTTCTCATGAACAAATATCGGCGATCTTCAGAGCGAACTGTACATTTGCGGCAATACGGTACTCACATGACTGATCAAAGTGGCTGGTACAATATTCCTGAACACAGAAAACACGCGAATGTGGTCATGTGTTACACAACAAAGGTGTGAGGTACACCGTAGAGGACGGAATAGCTGACAAGCCGCAGCGTTATAAAGAACACAGTTTATTCACTCAGACTACATCTCGCAGTCTTGGACCCAAGGGGTTGTTAGTTTCCTCTCTTTGCGAGTCAAAAATTTTCTGAGGAAAATAAGACCAGCTGCTGAAGTGTACAGCTCAACACGTTATTGCGAAATAACTGGTCGCAAATTTTGCGTCAGCTTGTCAACAACTAGTGAATTCCGTGAGCCTATATTAGGAAGACCGGGATCAAAACTTACCTTGGGTGAAAACTTTCGGTGAAAATGATGCCGATACAAAACTTACCAATCTGACATGTCGAAGCAAATCTTCAACCTCCATGACATTTATAGTGTTGTCCCCAGCTGTTTGTTTGTACACAAAACCGCTCCACGAAGCTCAGTCTTTATGTGGTGGTTTGTTTCCATCTTTTTCGTGTCGTTTTGGTTGAAATTGGGAATACAAAAGTACTGGTTAGTAATTTTAAATGTGGTAACTGCTTTTTTTTAAAAAAAATTGCTATTTGTTGAGTATCTGACCGACAGAACACAATACACACGCTTCAACAACATGTGATGGCCAACACGCGTACGTCTAAGAGGGTATCACATCTCCTTCTGTATCTCCGGGTATACTGCGGTCGTCAGAATGAACTGCGTTTTCTAAGTATGTCGACGACTTTGGCTTTTGTGTGGTGTGTGACAGAGTTTTAGGCAAAAGTCTTTAAAACATAACTTTCCCGTGTAGACCGAGTGGTTGAATAATCATAATCTTCCAACAGTGTGTTTTGTTCACAGTCATTGTTGACAGTCGTTATTGGGAAGCCAAAAAAAGACTGAATGTTACTTTGTGCCAAAATATTCAACGGTCCCTCGCCCAAAAGAATAATATCTTCATGAACGTGGTCCGTTTGAAAACAAGAACTTTTAATTCAGAGACCACCTGAAACTTGTTTTGATTAGATGGTCATGCAATTTGAAAATTGTACATTACCTGTTGAACACATTCACAAAAGTGTGGCCTAATATGTTGGCATAAAATTCATACATATGTTTTCGTTAACAGCGTTAAATTCCGTGTGAATCTCGCAAAGCGTTTGTCTGACAAATTTCTTGTGAATGTTTATCACCCCCGACTCGTAAGACTACCGAAACCTTTGTGCACCCCCTTTAGGGAAGCCTGTGTGAACGATTCTGTGACTTTATACACTTAGTCAGTGACTTCTTAATTTGAGTGGATGCTATCAAAGTTTGAACTCATTTCTTTAGAACTCATTGAACGGTCAGGCATGTAACAATGTGAGCTGTATTTTACATCGTCTGCTGATCGCTGCGTTCAAAATCTCGCTAACCCATCCACATCTAACTGTTGTAGGTCATAGTGGTTCAGTTTCCATGTATTGTTGCTGGTTTTTATTTGTATAAGTACGTGCGTACAGAATAATTTATTAGCTGTGTCGTTCAAATCTTAAGGCGGTCGGTTTAACTGGATTCGAATTCTGATAGAAAATTCCGAACAATGTCTAATTTGCAACAGTCACAATCATTGCTCGATTGGTCATGTGGTTATCGTGAAGTTCGATAATTTAGTGTGATGGCTGCAACATTTTCATTCCACAAGAGTGGCGTAACACATTGTTTAAAATAACTGTTCTACAACGACTTAAACAAATACACCTCGAAAAATGTCTCGTGTATGCAAATGTACAGTCTTGCAACTCCTTCGATACCACTAAACGACCCACAATGCGACAACTGTTTTAAATTTGCACTTGGTTGGCCTAGTAAAAGTGGGAAATCTACTACGATACCATCTTGTTTTTCCCAAGATACTCACGGTTCTCAATTTCAATCCAAAAGACGACTTCAGAAGTTGACCGGATTCCAAATGAACAGTTAAACTGGAATTAACCACTTTGCACGCGACTATCGGTTGGTGCACCAAATAGGCCAGTCATGTGTCTGATCCCGTCATTGGTATTAGGCCACTGGCCCACAATGGACGGAACACAAGCCAGTTTTTCGCGGCTGCATCCGTATCTCAGTCGTGTAGGTGCAGCGTTAATCCGCTTACCACATTTGGGCCACCTGTGAGAGTAAGCTTTTACATCATGTTGATATTTGAGGTTAAGGTTTTGTGTCCACCGTCGGCCCCACTGGGTCGGTGCAACCCACTTAGTGATGTCAACATGTAGGTTCACTGTCAGATGAACGCATTAATGTGGTAAACATGTTGAAGCAGAAACGGTGCCAGTCACCGTGGTGTGTGTGTCTGTAATCGGTATAACGGAACACCACAAGCTCTGGAAAGACGGCTTACTTTGCTGTAACCAACGCTCACTGAGTCACTAGGCCTGGATTAGTCATAACAGGTAGTATAGTTTTATTTCGTCGAAATCGAGTATTCTGACTTTACTAGCTAGAGTTCAAACAAATATCCAACATCATGTCTTGGACCATCTAATGGGAAGTTTTCCAAAGGTAACCGCGTCACCTAGTAACTCACAAAAAACAGAGGAAGACCTTACAAGAGATCCAATTACGAAACGTCTGGAATTCGGCTGCATTCGAACCAGCAACAAAAACAACATTCCCAAACGCGGCAAATGCTCTACCAGCTGAGCTCGGAAATTTCACATTGGGACCTAATTACCAACCCAGTCAAATGTCATATGGAATCCACCAAATGATTAAGCCAATTGACTTCCCAAGCAGGATTTCTCGATTAGTTCAAGCTGGAATCCACCAACGCCACCGATGACTTCGTAGCCGGTAGGGCATTTGGTGCGTTTGTGCATGCTGTTTCTGTCGCTGATTCGAATCCAGCCGAAGTCCAGAAGTTTCGCAGTTGGGTCTCTTCTAATTTACCACATCTGCCGAACCACTTATCAGATTAGGGATTGTCAGAAGTGATAAAAATCTTTCGGCACTTTGGGCTGTCGATACTGCCAGCGCAAGCAGACATGCTGTCTGTCCGTCGGATGCGAGGCAGTGACCCATGCGGTCTGACAGCCGACAGGATTAACATTTCTGCCAATCAGAATACGCTGATAGCTCGCATACAAACACGCACACGACGAACACGCCTCCCAAACAGATTCGGCTGTTAGCTGTTTGAGTGATTGAATTCTGCGCCCAAACTCGGGCAGCCGTTTCTGCTAGCCAATCGATACGCACACCGGACGATCCGTAAAAGAGCTGGATCCGCTATCTCTGGCCTAGTCAAATTCGACCAACCAAACGGACAGGAAAGTCCATAAACTCGCCAATAGACTTGCAAGTGTGTTTGCTTAATTTTAATTGGTTGAGCTTAACACCTGTTCTAGCTCGCATTTGTAGCCAACAGTATGTGTGACTTCACACCAAATCTCATAGTGTACATATGAAAAACATGACCACGGATTTACAAACCTCGTTCAACGCATTCTGTAACTTTGTCAAAAAAGGCTCGAATACAGCCACAGATAAAACGCTCAAAAAAATTTGCACCGATTGCCATATTTACAGCAAGGGTTTGGATGCAAACCGAGTGGATATTGAGTTTCGAGCACACATTGGAAATACCAAGCGGTACGTTCTCGAGTCTTAGAATTATCGCCGATAACCGTCAAGGATAAATGGTCCTGGCTTTCACGCTGAGGTGTTGAGTACGGATACCTAAATTTCGTAACTGTCAGTTAAAGAAGTTTGTGATCCTTCTGACATAGATGGTTGGAATGTGATACTATTTGATATGCACCATTAGACGTAGTTAGAAACAATCATAGAAGGAAGAATTGTTGATGATTATTATGCTAGAGTGGATTAGACCCATGAACACTTAATTCCTTTGTCATCGGCAGCTTGTTTGTATCACCAAGTATGATTCGATAGAGCCACTTACGAAATTGTTTTCGCTATGGTTTTATCTGAACACACAACCAACACTTTCAGTTTTTATGCGTTTTTGAATATATCTGTTACAAACACAAGCTTCTTGAGTAAACAGGAAACGTTTGTGTTACAGAATTGCCTGCTGGCATTCTGTGCGCATCGGTCGATTTTTGTGCTGAATGAGATCTAACTGTCATCTGACAAACTGTGGTAGATAACAGGAATTTCGTAAATCCTCGCGAAATTGTCCCATACTGATCTTTCACCACGGAATTCAACGAGTTTGTTCAGAATTCATCAGATTAAAAAAAGGCAATTTATGATTGTCTGTGTTTAACTTCTAGTAAGCCCGTTTGGCTGTAATGTCCGCCACCTTTTCTTCATGTAATTTTCACTATATTAATGAAATATTTGTTCATTACATTATGGCTATACTTTCCGGCCAGAAATGACTGTACGCGTTAAGGTTATTGTGGGTTACACAGCCTCACACAACCTAACTAACTCTAGGGGATATAAGTTTGGTTATCATGTTAGTAGTTGTACTCAATTTCCTACACCTAATCTCTTCATTCGTCGACTGAACTGTGTCGTCGCATTACCTATTTGGCCATTTTGAAAGTTCACACAGTTTTGAGAACTCATGTTTAAAAAGATGCATTTCTCTATTAGACTTCTTAGTCTGTGCACAAATTAGACACCATTATGTTTAACATATTTTTTGGTTGCTTATTGCAAATGCGTACATTTTGTCTGTTTAAAATGGTGCATCGCTCAAAATCAAAAGCCTTTTGAAGGTCATTTTCAAGATGAGTTTATTTTCGAGATCATGTCGTCCTAAGAAACCTGCCCAGGGAGTGAAAAAGAGAAAATCTGCTGAGATTTAACCTGATGAATGTGGCTGATAGGGTTAGTTTTCACTCTCCATCTACAGTAGGCTTCGAAAGGTTATTTTTTGAAATCGTTAGCTGCACCATGATTTACAAGGACTTGGTTTCCTTACTCCGGTTCGTATTTTCCCTTGACTCACTATCAAGTTGTCAGTGTTACACACATTTCGCAAATGCTGCACTAAAGTGATTCGACAACAAAACATCAAAGTTTGGTTCGTTCGCCGAAAAACAAGGTTCATTTTGTCAAACTACTCTGAAAACCTTCTTACATTGTTGTGCAAATAACATTTTTCGTCACAAATATCAACACATCAGTGGACAGACTGTTTTCCAATGACAGTGAAGCACGCACCTTCAAGCTTTCTTTAGCAGAATCCCTATCAGTTCACACTATACCCAATGGTTAACAGCATATGCTCTTTCATCGGCATGAAAAACTAAAGCGCCTCTTATAGGTGGCGTGAAAAGTACATTAAATGAGGATGTTAGTGAAAAAGTCAGTCAGCGGGACCGATAGTAAACGTATTAGTAAAGAGCAAAAATCAGGTAAACTCCAAGAAAACCTTGTCTTCTGTTCACCTGATGATGTCACTGCTGATGGCCCGGAGCATCCAGCTCAGGCTACGCTTGATGATATACTTTGGGTAGAGGGACTGCCCAAAAGCTAAGGGGATTACCAAAGAAGAAAGAGAATTTTCCAGAGAATACGAGCAGCCATAAGAAATGAGCTGAACCGTGGGACTGAGAGGGCTTCATTGCTAGTGTCAGTTGATCCTTGCGGGAAAAAGTGTGTGTGTGGTTCCACAAGGTCACAGACGTAGGTACTACTGAATCACTACTACTCATTCTTAGGTAGGCTGTCAGATGTTATCAGTCAGATCCACACATTCCATAAAATAGATAACGCTTGGGTCTGAAATCACTGTGTGCTATAGGTTAAAAGTTATTCATGTTCAACGGCAACTTTCGTGTCCACATGTTTTTTACTGGATGATTACTAGTCAACAGTTAGGCTTGGTTGGTTAACTTATGCATGCATTCATATTTGATCCCGCTGGGGACAGAGAAAGGGTGAATGCAATGAAGAGTTGAAATAGGGAGTATGGAAAAGTTGTGCCAAGGTTGGCTGGCAGAGCAGATACATGATAAATTAGTTCGAGGCCCCTCAAGAGGATAAGAAAACATGCATTACAAGATGTATACATTGCATAAAACACTCTGTTATGTAGGTCTAAGGCATGGCGGCAAAACAGTGAAAAGGACGAACGTCTCATGGGTGCAGTCAGGATGAGGTAACCGGTTTCAAGACAACAAACTTAATCGCATCTGCACCTTCTGCAAACAGACGGGCGATGAGTGATCCTGGATGAACAACTTTTTCGAAAACATAAATATCGTCAGATTGTGATGGCATATTGAGACCACAAACCAAGTGGCGGTGTCAACCAAATGAACTGCTGCGATTCGGGGTTCTCAATCGTAATTAAGAGAACAGGACAGCGTGAAAAGCTTGCAGACAGTTTAAAAAGAACATGACATTTTGCATGCGACAGCTTCCATTACCTCAGTAGTATCGACTTTCTAGTAACCATGGCACCGTCACGAGTTCGAGCTCTGGAACACAATTAACATATTTTTAGTTTTAATCACACGGCAATTTGACCGTTTGCATCACATGGCAACGAACAAAAAGAAGAGTGTAAACTGAAAACTGAAATATACAACTTGTGCATTCTACTAACGTTGGATTCAGGATATCTCAATTATATACCTGCCAGTTTCTAATTCTGCGCGAGAGTTTGCCAGTTGACTAACTTACTTTGTTCCTCATATCGCGAAACTGTTGGTCTAATAATCGGCAATAACTGGAATGGAAGTGGAACCCCATTTAGGCAGTCGAATAAGTCCCTCGTGTTCTGAAGTAGGAAACAACCAAACTCATCATGTTTGTTTCGTCCTGTCAAAGTTGCTCACTGACTTAATCAGAATTGGATCCTGAAACCCAGAAAATAGGGAACAATGAAGACCAAGCAAGATTGCAATCAACAATGACCACAATTGTATTTTATAGTATATATCTTCGAGCAACGAAATTCTCACAGCCACTTAATGGTAACGATCTTTTTGAACCTAAGGGCTAACTCTGGTTCAATTAATTTTAACGTCTTTTGAAATTTCTGTTTCATGTAGGCCTGCTGCACACGAAAGTGAATTCGTTAAAATCATTGCGCGATCATTTCGCCCAAAAATGATCTCGGTGAGTTTAAGGGCACCTGGTTAATCTTATTCACATTAACAGGATTGGATATATTAAACAACTGGGTACGCCAACCGTGAGAGATCAGATAAACGTTTCTGGCGGCTCAGTTGCTGTTTATGAATTTTTATGGGTGTCTTATTGTGCATGCGGACAACTAAATGAGGTGTTCAACTAATAGGAGGTATGTTCATTGAGAGCATCTCTTCACTACCTTCATGTCCAACCCCGCCATGGGCAAAAGTTCAAAGGGCGCTATCCTAAAATTCACTGAGTTTCTCCTCGGCACAAGGTTGATTGACATAGACTTTGTATAACTTCTTATCCGAAAGCATGCTGGCCGTGCTGAATGAAATAACTTGTTTATGTAGAATAACTCGTTGTTTACTTAGAAAGTAGCAGATCAATTCATGACTGCAGCTTGCCTATTCCCACATTCTTTCCTGCAAGCAGTTCGCTCGAGTCTAGACAGGATCACTGAAATCTGTAGAATTTTCGGTAAGCTTGTGAGAAAATTGTTGAAAGGTTAGCGAATATTGCCAAAGCAACTTTTGGCTTGCTAATCTGTGTCATCTCTGGTGTCGGAACGATGTCCAATTGTCACTGGACAAAAAGGGTGCAACCCGTCTGTATATAACCCATTTTGCATTAAGGGATAGAAGGGTTCGAGTGTTTTGAGGAAGGATTTAAACAAACTTTCGGTTTTTAGTATTGTTGTTCATGTCCATTAGCCCATATCAAACCAGCTGTTCGCGTGAGCATCACGACTGTTTACGGACGCATAGGTATGGGAGCCACCACCATACAAGCAATTTGTATGGCGATAAAATATGCAAAATATGCGATGTTTGAGCCACGTGTCCCGTGTACGAGCCCAGCGTTTATCCGAACAAGCGTGCGTCATCAGCATGATCCCTTGGAGAATTAACCTACAGTCTTTCAATCAGCAAAGGAAGTAGGTGTCACCTATTCGGCAGGAAGGTTCGCGATCACATAATTCCTCAGTTAGAAAAGCCATTTCACTCGGTAATGTAAAACAGTCGAAGATGTACCCGCAATCCTAACGTTTCTTCTATTCAGTCATACTTTATCGATTTTTTCTTATCTTCTCCGTTGACAATGGCTGTTTTATCCATCTTTATACTGGCTACGATTGGCTGCCATTCGGTCAGTGGCACCGCCGATTCTGAACTACGACCAGTTACGAACAGCGGAAACCAGACTGCTAAAGCGTACACTAATTGTCATATGCGGATCATGAGTAAACACAGAAGGATCATTGGTCTAACCATTGTTTGCAAGATTGAGTAAAACTGGTCGCCGAACTAGAGAGCTAACGTTGAACAAAGAGTTGTTAGCTAGTTTAACTGAATTGTCAATAATTTTAATGATCCCAAATCAAGCTAAACCGACTTGTTCACCAGTGAATTTCTACCTTTATGTCGCACATCGTTCTAACAAAGTTCACATATAACTTAAGGTCGTTTATTGCACATCAGTGCTGTTTTAACTTATCCAAATTAACAATTCGCACCTCAGAATTGCCCCACAATGAGTCACGTTTTTCAAGTGCCATCCGCTCAATGAAAGGAAGCGTTTCATTGTCTTGATTTGAATAAGTATACTAATCAACGTGTCTCCGATTTATGGAACAGTTTTAAAAGTGATATGAACAGATGGCTTTCGGTACCAAGGTGTTCCACTGCAAACCAACCAATTTCATGGTCCTCTGTATTTGGCTTGTTTATCGCTGCAGCTCAACTCTATATGTATATGGCCTGTGAGTTCTGGGATGTTGACATCTACAGTCGTGACAATGTTTCTCATTGATGGAATCATGTATCAGCTATGCCTGTAGCTCACAGGGTGTAGTTTTTCCATTTATATGTGGTTTTTAAGGTTGATCTCTCTTCAATCCATTCTTTTTCTCGCTCTCCTTATTCGTGTATTCATGCTGGGTGCAAGGACTTTTGACTGTGCATCTGTCGGTCCTGCTGTCCACCCAATGACGAGATAAACTAGCTCTTCATGGGGGAGGCGCTTTTATGATCACCTACGGATTAATAATTGTTTACTGTTACAATGACTCCGCTTAATTCTTGCATATACTTTGGCCTTAGGGTTGGATGCAAGATAGTCCTCATTGATAATAAATACTATATTTGCCAAACGACATTAACTGGGTAAACGATAGGCAAAATGAGGCTACGGAATGTACGGAACGTGGAAGCACCGGGCGCAGCTGGAGGCGAATGCTGACAGCAACCACAGAAACGTTAGTGCAGAATATAAAGATGAAATTAACACCACTGCGTTCGTGGTAGGAAAAGCTGCATTCACTGCTTCTGCATCTCTTTCGTCTCCTTCAGCAGCTGCTAAAACAGAATGAGTTATATCTAAGCAAAACGATTATAACTTCTTGTTTTGTTTGTATTCAACCTACTAATGCCACCTTGTTCCCCCTACCCGAGTGTACATTCATTAAATTTGCGCTGACAGGACGGCATGAATCATTGAGTTCATCTGAAAATTGCGTACCACATGCCGATACCAGCTTCATTATCCTCGGTGCACCAAACACAACTAACTAACTGATATTAAAGCCTACGTGCAATTTTTTGACCCATTTCGGATGGAATAAGCGATGAGTATGGGAACTAAAATGATACATTTCTTAAACAAGTTCGTCGTAAGTTACTTGCTACTGCGGGTAGACACTGTAAACTGGAAAGTAGACTGAAGAACGCGACAGAACCTCGGATGAAATGTAAGTTCACTTGAGCGGTGTTAATTTTTTCAGTGTTACGCAAAACTGACCGGAGTGGTACTTCTTTGTGCAGGAGACTGGTTCCAGATTTGTTTGGAGAACTGAGGACTTGTAGCGCGATTAATCCCACGAGTGATGAGGTGATGTGTGACTGATTTTCCGCACAAGTAACTACAGAAGAACAGTTCTGACGATCCACAAAAATGACAAAGGTTTCGTTAATAGGATTGTATAGTCAGTTAGTCCGGTTCGTGATTCTTCGGAAGTGAGTCTCCGGGTTTCGCCTCGGTGCACAATTCTTTTTTGTGTGATGAGAAAACAGCGTTGAATATCTAACTAACATTCTGAGCATCAGCTGGAAGATTTTGCTAATATATCTTCCCGAAGGAAACGACTTCTTTTAAACATACTGATTTGAGTATAAAAGACCAGCGAACAAGTTAGTTCGACAAAGATGTTCCTGGAAGCAGCGGTTACTCTTTGTAATGGTATTCATTACAGAGTTGACAAGTAGACTATTCAGGTAAGCAGAGGTTGAATTCATACCCTGTGTAAAGCCAACATTAATTGAGAAAATACATCGCCTAAAAGATTCAGGCATGTCTAACGTTTCAACCTATCAATATATTTTTGATCACTGGGCTTTAATTTGAGATTAAGAGTTACGTTACAACAACTATTTCCTCCAGATCAGTTTTAGTCCAACCACTAGAGGCTAGTGAGTATGGTTCGACCACTGGGCTTGATGATTTGATCACAATTATGAGGAGGTCGGTTAGTTGACAATCACCAAATCAATGACTTTATATTGAGAATTATCTGAATCTGGTGTCTGTTTTTTTCGGTCCAGCATACGCTATATTATTCGACCCTATTTGGTGCCCCACCTTTAAGGAACAAGTGTTTCTCGAAACTGACCAAATGAAGGGATTCAACATGATGAGAAAGTTCGTACTGAAAACAAAGTACGTACAACCTGCAGCTCACGGGAAGACTGTCGGATAAAGAAAAGTGGATCAGCTTCTGCATATCTGCTTTTACGTTGAATGCTTCCCAGTTAATAGTACTAGGTAATTCCTGTAAAACAACCTGGTGAGTCCCGAAGATGCTGGAATATATGTGTGAAGGGAAGGCACTGGCCCAAAATGAAGAGATAACTTCTTGGCTGAAAGCCAACCTAATTTACCGCCTGCCAGTTCCACATATAGAGAGCAAAAACTACGGGTAGTCCAGTGCGAAATATAGACAAACGCTTCACTGTACGAAGAGGTTTGTAACAAATTAACTGTTGAATGAGTAGACCTGTATGATGTTAAACATTAAGCTAGTTCTGATGGCTACTGAATGTTGTTCGAAAGTCCTGCGACTTACATGCAGTGATGGTTTAGACGAACAACTAGCGTTTAAATAGAGTTGTAGGTTCTGTTAGGAGAGGGTGAGGCATAAAATATTTTTTACTCGTCACATGCGAGAACATCTTTCGGCCAGGCAAAATGTTAGGATCCGGTGATAAACAAAGTATGACAAACGGATTTGACTTGGTGTGTAGTATTTTTTTCAATAGGAGCAGAGTACTTCACGTAATACTACCACCAAGACGGAAGAATTAGTATGTGATGACGGCATTTAAGTGAACCAGATATCAACGAGAAATTTCCAAAATGCAACATCACAACCAAGCTGTAGACCAAAGGAAATGGCGAATTATATATCCAGAAATTGATTTGTTACCCGGAGACAGAGAGAAGTCATCCGAAACAACCATATAAAGATCCAGGTCACAGACGCTGATGTTCGAAATTTGTCTCCGGGAGGCTATGCTGCACATGGTCAGCATTTGGATTGGTACTTCATGAAAATATTCGTCAAAGTGCGTTAGGACTGTTAGCCAAAAGTACAAACTAGACCGGTTTGACCGGATAAGTAATGTCAGTTAGAGATGTCGTAAATCTGGAGGTGACTGGAAATGGTTTGATCAACACGTAAATAGCTAACTTGAAGAGATCAGTACCTTTGAAGATGGTTCACTCCGTGTGTGCAC
>QNGE01002315.1:100936-118840 GCA_008508345.1 Paragonimus westermani | reverse complement strand
TTTTCAACTCAGCTGACTTCAACCTCTTAGTGACTGTTGAATTTTGTTCAAGAGTCTTTCATTTTGTCTTCAGGCCCATCTTTTCCACCCATTCGTTTCCGCCACCGTTTTTCTTTCGCGTTATCGCATTCTTAGTCGTTTTCCACTCGGCCACCACACACTCGGGGAACGTTTCTATCTTTTTCGCAAAGAGCGTTGTCTCATTGTTTTAGTCTTGGTAGCAAGTGTCGACTGAATTGCTGAGACTGACATTAAGATTGAGTGCAGCGTTGCCACAGAGGCGACCGATTGCAAAGTCTCAGACTTTGTTTCCGCCAAACCGAGACCATTTTGATACCCAGCGTAAAACATCATAGAAAATAAAACTTTTGTATCTCCTCCAATATCTGGCATTTGATGGTGCGACGAAGTGGAGGATTTGTTGGAACCTGTCCTCTCTTATTCCCCTTACACTCTTCAAACGGAATCAACCACAAAACGCACTGGAATATAACGGACCAAACAGCTGCATGTAACGTCTGCAGTGCAGTGAGCGGTTATACTTTCTGAGCCTGCTGAGCAACCGATTCGGATAAAAAAAGGGAAGGTAGTCTTCAGAGTGGTTTTCTCACTGACAAGTTGCTGAAGTACAAGAAAATGCTTTCAAATTTAATAGAAGATGAAAACAAACCTCAACATTGGATCCACCAAATTTACTGGTTCCGAAACCAAAAATTCATGTGAACACAACCAAATACAACAGTCATGCGGTGGCGGAGCGATGAAGCGCAAATTAAACCAGGGTACACATGATCAAAAGTCCGGCAGTGGGGAAAAAGGAAGACATCCAGATGCTCGCCAGCGCAACGCCTTCTAGGAATTTTAAAGTCATAAAAGTGGCCCCTGAGCTTCGCAATGTGGCGCAAAAATTTCAGCGCTTCACTAGTGAAGTACTGCGTGGAGTACTTCCGTAAACTTCCACATCGATGAAACCTTGATCACGGACTAGCTGAAAGAGGAGCAAATTTTTAACCCTTGCGTCGTCTTCGACCACCCCGGGCAGTATGATTTAATTAACACCAATGAGTGTGACTTCAAATTTGTTGCATTTCTTCCCTTGGAACGTAGTATGGATCGAAACGGTAATACACTTCTACCAGATAACACTGTGTCCATCTCACTTCAATGATCTAGATTCGACGGCTTCTGTCATAGCCAAATCTTATCGACGTCTCATTTCAAAGCTTATGGCCAACCTGTTCGACTCAAAACCCAAGCCCATCAAACTGCCGTTGGAAGCCAAAACAGCTTTCTCAATGGCAAAAGAAACGTAACATGTCCGCAAATGAGCCCTCATTAGTTGTGGCCTAAATGCTTTAAAAGTCGCCGCTGAAGCAGTCTTGGGACAGCCCGCAAATGGCGAACGCCAGTCCTCACGCCTCGTTCTCTCAAAAGCTCCAAGCAGCACACACAAAATAGAGCGTTTTAGGACGTGAATAACTGACTTTTAAGCAATTAGTTACATCCAACAACATTTGGAACGCCGACACTCCATTTTGCCCACCGGTCACAAGCCCTTAACAATTGCCGTTCACGCCAAACCCGATCGGCAACCTCTCGTGAAATCACCAAGATAAGTCGAAGGGTTCTGTGACGCTGTGCTAATATGTTACGATGAAAATGAACGTGTAAAAATTACACGACATCCAGATTGATTTCGGGTCTATAAGCGAACAACAATACGGGCATCCGACAGGCACGTGATGACACCGATGTCGTTGCTGTTGCACTGCCCCGCCCTGACGCCATATCGGTTCAGTGATCACACTTTCGTGGTCTGGATAGAACGGCCACTGCCCGAAGGCGCAATGGAGGTGTGAAGGGCGCTTTCCCTTACGAGTCCTCAAAACTGTCCACCGCCCCCTGCCGACTCAAGACAGTCACTTCCTACAACAATAATAATAGTGTGATTAAATAATTTTGTCCCGTGCGCTCATCGGCGCACCATTTTTAACCTCTTCCACCCCTTACCTCACTAGGCAGATGTGGCAGACTGAAGTTGGTCGCATAACTACTTCTGGCCCCCCAGGAACGAAGATATTCACCTCGGGTAGCAGCAGTGTATCGAACGTGAAGAAGTATAGTTCGCAGGCATACATTTCCTAGGTCTGGCGCACTGACAAAGTCAGGCGCCGTTTCTCGCACGTTCACCTAAATATCGCTGGTCCATCTCGACACTCCAACGATCTTGAGCGTATACTGATTGCTATCGATCGTTTTATTTGTTAGCTTTCGGCTATACCTAACAGATATGTGTCAGCGGAGACGATCGTCAGAAATTCTTTGGATTTTTGGTTGCCAAAATTGGCGTGCCATCTACAATCACGACAAGACAGAATGCACATGTTGAATTCCGTTTTACGTGAGGTCACGCAGTTGCTTAGAATTCAAACCTTAAGACAGTGGTATATCTCATTAGCCGTGGAAGTTACGCGATTCTACAGGCTGCGTCCGATTCACTCCTAATGTCTGTCGACAGGCTAAATCTAGAATGGTCGCGACCGTGTTACATCAGCCATCTGCATATGCTCATTACGCAGGGCAACAAGCAGAGATCCCAGAAAAAAATACCTGAAGACGGGATTTATATGAAAAACAAAAATGAAGAAACGCATGCATTAATCAATGCATATGTGAGAAGCACGCTAGGTACTGCGCGATCACTGCAGATATTTACAAACGATACAAAACGAATAATTAAACAGTAGCACAAACGTAGAGCCTACCGTCAAAAAAACGTGGTCCAACGGCGAAGGACTGCAGCTTGTGAAACTTTGACGCAGGCAACAGAGGAGATAGTCCGCTCGGTTCACAGATTTAGTCCCCAAAAGTGGGATGTTGCACTAGTTTACTTTTCACAAAGTGGTGGGATGGGCACTATTTTAGCTAGTTCAAGGTCACTCCGAGGAGAACGTCCGAACGCATCTTTGGAGTGTTTCGCCATTAGGGGATAAAACTGGCTTCCGGAAAATGTCACGAAAGGTCGGTTTTGGCGAGGCAGGGCGAAAAATCCGAAAATGCAGCACACGATTGGGCAGATTCCGAAGCAGGATTTTGTCGGTTGCTCAAAAACGTCAAAAAAGTTGAAAATCTCGCGGATCGTTCAGCTAAGACGAAATTCCGTGCGTCCATCCATCGTAGAAAAATTTTCTCGACCAATGGATAATACGGAGATCGTGAAAGCGAATGGTATTTTACATGGTGGTGGTTGTGCGTGCATTTTGATGAGGTACCTTATTTTTGAAATTCGCCCGCTTTTTATGCTGCCGCGCTTTGTGCCTTCTACGGTACAGTTGATTCGTTCAGCTCCCTTGGTCATGCAGCGCACTCCAAGCTCACTTTACGGACTCCATTTTCAGCTGTTACTCATCGCTCCATCTACTGCCTCGTTAAGTAATGGGCTTGCGTGTCGGGCCTCTATTCAGTGGGACCGGGTCATCAACCTCCACGTTTCTCTCAACCCTGGTCCGCTTATTATACGGCCGGATGTCATGTAGGTTTCCTTCGACTCAACGTTACCAAAACAAGCAACCCGGATATTGCGCTCGCCTCCAGTCTTTCATGTGCCTTTACAGCAGCGTGGTATGTGCGCACGATGTGTCAGGATTTGCCTTTATGAGTAATAGATCGTTTGATTGTAAGACCGAGGCACCGTCGGATCATGATACAGTGAAACAAAAGGTTTGTCATATGAGGTTCCCTTGACTTCGATCGAGGATGTGTAGGGAGTCTTGTTCAACACCACCTCCATCGCATTAAGATGGCCCACGCGACCCACTGAACCGTACAACCCTTAGACCCCCATGTCCCACTCAAACGACTAGCGGTAGTGGAATCAAACTGCTAGGTGATACCACAGACCATTGAGGTATGGTGGACTTCCTCGTGGCCACGAAAGAGCAACTTTCTTGTAATCTCTGGTAACTAACGTACCTCACTAGATCCGTTAAAAAAGAATCCTTCGACATTGACTCTGCCACATCTAAACGCCCAACCCCTGTCCTCCCACAAGTGATGAGACAACAACAACAACAACCGCTCTTTCTGGCCCGAGGTGCAACAGTGTCCGGGCGACGGGCTGTGAACGAGGGACCACCGGTTGTTCTGCTGCCAACTAGAGGCCGGACCATCACTTGTTGTTACCGCCTTGCTGATAGCACTTTGCACCACGACGTAAACTTGTGTGATTTGCTGTAAGCCATAGGTCTCAACGCCGTTACATAACGCACTGCACACGGAAACGGTCCTGAAACACTGTAAACCAATACCAAATGCAGCATCGTATGTTGCCCGAACAGCGGAATACGGAGTACGCCCAAAATGGGGGCAGAAATCAGGGAGAACAAGATGAAAAATATAATGACGAAGGAGGATTACAAATAGGGTGAAGGATGGGTAACTTGCAGGTCCTCTGGCATTCCATAGCTTTATAAGGGAGAGGGATGTCAATGAAGCAACATATGAATGGCGATAAACATTGACGACTGCCACCAACGCAGACACGGGAAGAGAACTCCAAGAATACGGTTGAAAACGTTCACATTAATTCGACAATTTAGCTTGAACACACCTCAATGTGGTGCTTGATGTTATATACATATATATATGTGATGCACCACTTGCAGTTGGGTTTGAGCTATATACATATGCTTTCAATATCACATAACACTACATAATTCATCGATCTATGAAGTTCAAAGTAGTCGTTCAGCTCGAAAGCATTTGTTACGCACACTTTAGCGCCATCTGGTATATATGTGTGGTACATATAAGTACATATGGTGTGTATATACAAATATATATCATGCGCCAGCTAGGGTTGTGTGTAAGCTGTATACATATAATTGCAATATCATATAAACCACTTCATTTATCCAGCTATGTTACGCACGCGTAAGCGCCAGAATACACGATGCTGTTGCCTACGGGTAATCAACGTAAATTATTCATCTCATTTTCACAAACATCAACGTGGTAACATGTTTAATTTACATGCTTCCTCCCTCTTCTTGTTCGTCCTACTCCACCTCCGTTTCGGGCATTGCAAAACCAAATTTTCATCTCTCTTGATCCCTGAGTAGAGAGTCTATGACGGTGGCACTTCTGCGTTCGTTTGAGACTTTCATAGCGTTCACACTAACCCTCGATAGCGTGCCGCAACGTGGAATCCTTGAATGCTATCTTCCCTTTATCACCCGCATAAATCGTGCAACACGAATTCGGTGCCTATGGCTTCCGTCATGTACCGACGAACAAGTTGCTTCGCGGAGGGGGCACTCAACTCATGCAAGTAATCCATCTAGAACAGTTACTATAGTTCAAGTTAACTTACCACAATCTTTCTATATAGCCGGTTTTTATGTCAGATTCCAGTTCCTTGAACCGCGCAACAGTTTGGACGGGAAACAAGTGAGCACGTATGTCACGCTAATCTTCTCCAATGGAGGAACCTGCCACCATTTGACAACTGTCTTGACGTTGTTTAATGATAGGCAACTCTTTCACAACATGATTTAGGGTCATGATCATTTTGGTCTGTTGTCTCAACAGCGTGTTCAAATATTCCTTTGGAACAGGGACAGTTGTTCTATCCACAGACGAGCTGGAGGCAGACAGTGGAGAGACACCCTGTGAGAATGGCACTGACAAATAGAGTGATGGAGCGGACAATTGGATGGGGGACATTGAGGTTAAAAACTCTCCCATCCCTGAGGATATCGCAGATGGAGACATTTCCCTACAACGCACAACGGGAGGCATCGTCCTGGTAGTGAAAACGTAAGGGACCGCCGGTGTGGGTGGGGGAGACAGTGGTGTGGCGGGTTTGGAGGGTGTCATCTGAGAGGACGTTGGAGGCAACGATCTGGAATCATGAACAGTCAGGATGGGCTGAGGGAGTCGGCTTGAATCAACTCAACCAGCGCACATAGTAAACGTAGCATAATGTGGTTGTTCTATGTTGCTGCTGTGCGAGGGGGCCTCGGATCCGTCGGATGATGACAACGACAACAGTCGTCTGGGGTGCTTGCTATGCACATGGTTTGAAGCATAAACACAAGAATCACCTGATGCGCTGAATACGATTTCCCATTTCAGCAGTAACATCGAGAGAGTCCAAGTCTGATGTACTCTCTGTCATCTTGGCGTAGCGCTTGGATATAAAATAATTGTCTGAAAACAGTTAATTAAAATTGCTCAAAACCACTTGTTTGGAAAACACCAGTCACAGAGAATCGTGAGGAGCCAGGAATTGGTGTTAGGTGAAGTCGGACACTCTCACTGAATGAGGGACCGGACACACTCGGCCAAGTCGCGATACCATTGAACTGAGGACAGCACAAGCTTTCTCACCTTAATAATCGCAAACTACGACGGAGCATATCTGAAATGGGAACGTTTCATTTATTAACAAACAGAGTTTGCAGTGATGAAAGAAATATACAATGAACAGCGAATAAAGCAAACACTTGGCCATTATTTGCGATACGGGCGCCGCGGAAATATCCTTGTTGAGACAAGTCACTACATACATAAAAAATGCTGCGACGGCAGACTGTGTGTGAACAATGGTCTTGCAGGTTTTCAAAAGGCGTTACATTGAACTGTACAATAGGGGATATCAGGGTGAAATATATATTCACAATGCGGCAAGGGTGGTTGTCAGTGATCACAACGTTATTGAGCGCAACATTTGTAAACAAAACGTTATCCTTCAAAAATGTGAGCAGTGACGCAGCGCTGGGATGATCACAGGCTTACCGAAGTCTGAATGTAATGTGACAACACCACTCACATCGGGTGCGGATATACGTTCAGACCAACGCTTGTAAGTCTGATTAGCAGGTTTAGTAGGGCCGTGAACCGTAGATTTCAGTTTGTACATGAATGATCCAAATGCGAACGCCAAAATCTAGTCCAAGGTACCGTGGTTTAAAACATTGTTGGCAAGATAAACAATCGAATGTGCATTACACACCATCTAACCTTGACCATACAATTCTGCAAAATTGAACATGAACACATTAATCAATTGCTTAGAGAAGTCATGATAAGCAAGGTGAAAAAAGGGATGACAATAAAGGTAAATAGCTACAGAAATATCTAAAAAGCCTTTATGCTTTGCATCATCCAAAATACCTCTCAAGACAACAGGGCCTAGGTAAAGCAAAAATTGCCTACATTCTGTTGGTTTCCGCTGCTTGAAGTCAAGAGGCCCGCGTCATTTGCGGGGGAAATCACAGGTCCAGCTTGTTTGAAGATACAGCGCCCTAGCATTGATTCGGTTAAGCGCGGCGGACGTGACGATAAATAGTGGAACGACTGACCAGTAATTCCACACCCCACTGGAAGCAATATACATTGATTAATATGAACTCACATTTTGCTCAGATTGCTGATTGTTGGACCACTTCGAAGGAAGCAAAGAAATGGCAACGAACATAGGAACCTGCCAGGATAAACCAATTGGAATTCGAATATGACGAAATTGAACGCGTTGTGCGTCGAAGTGTAGCTAAACTAACGTACAATGAGTGATTTCGCATGTGACAGATTTTCTTCCTCGGCTCTCATATGGATACATTTACGGAGTAAAGTTATGATAGTGAAATTGATCACGCAGCATTTTATTCACGTTCATTTTACTTGTTCCCTTATTGGTCACAGAAACGCAGCCATATTTTATCTCAAGATTATGGTAATTTAATTGTAAACCTTACGTCAATCAAATGCCGTGCAAATTTTATCCGGAAACTGCCGTGAATAATCCGTAAATAATAACTAATGTATGCAAGCAGGGTGTTTGTTGCGGGATTTTGTTACGCATTCGGGAGTTATCCGGGCAAACGGAGAAATGAGTGGACGGTTCGGAAGGCCACATGTAATGTACGTGTGATGACTTAAGCTCACATGACGTCGTTCTGCTGGACCTATTACTAAGCGCCGCGTTCACATTTCCTAGCAATTTGGGCACCGCATATACATGAATAAACGCACGTAATTAAAATAATGTTGGGTTTCAAATGGTTTGGTGAGCGCGCAGTAGGCCAAGTGTTAGATGATCTTGTGGGTAAACCATATGACAAACAGTTTCAAGCAGGCTGTTTTCGAGAGACGTTAGATAGCGGGGTGGTTAACCACGTAAAACGCATCTGACGGCTAAATGTTTCTCGGACCGCACTCAAAAGGGTCATCAGGTGATACAGAGAGTTTGAAGATATACATTGTGTTTGTTAACGTAAGGTAGCTGTCCAAACCTTTTTCAAAACGTTGAATGATGTTGCTGGTTCGGGCCTTTTTTGGAAGTTTATACCAGTTGTAGGACTCAACTTCAATATTCGTATCGAAAGTGGACCAATGCCAAGTTTTCCAGAGCGTTGTCTATGGGTGAACTAAAGAGAATATCCTAATGAGCTCTTGTAAAATGATCGTTGAAGGTTTTCTAACACAAGCCTACCAGACTTACGTAGGTGGCAGTAAATGAATGTGCAGCACTAAAGTTTAGTTCGCGCACACAATTTGTGGAGCGTCAGCTTCGCAGCCAGCAGACTGGACGTCTTTTCGTAACAGCTTGTTGTTCTTTCAGTATTTGCTAACTGTAAACATACTTGATCGGAGAAACTAGAGGAGTTCAGATAGCGTATTCCTAGATCTCTGATTGAAGCGACTGTATCAATATTGTAACCATCTGGTGAGACCAGATTTGAGGTAATTTGCGGCCACTGAGAACGTCAACAGTCATGTTTTGTGCCACGACTGAAAACACGATAGGGCCTTTCGAGCAGGTCGTAGACGGATATCGATGCACGTTGCTTGCTGATGGTTGAAAACGATGGGGTGAATAATCCAACAGCCTTACGAACGTGAAACCTGCCACAATAAACGGCATGATTGGAGGGAAATTGATTGTAGTTCACGAGGTTTTGAAACGTACCGCATTAAAAAGTCAGATATTGTTTGACTCGCCTGCAGCTCAATGTGCACTCATTTTCCGTTGACTGGTGGTGAGTTGCGCAATCGTGGTTGGTTACTTCGCTTTGGACGCCTTTTCCGTTCGATGATTTTATAAACAGTTAAGTTACATTCAAGATAAACAGCAATGTTACTGTACTTCTCTAATTGTACCGCATAAACTCCATTCCTTTAGATGGCTTTTCTGATGTTTTTGTACTTGAAATTTGGTCTGCTGAACTGACCATCTGAATAAACATTTTTGGATATCATAAAAAGTCAATGTTGCAAAAGGCAACTGACAACCCGAGTTGTCAGGGCGAGACTGCTGTCGACGGCAGAGTCGGTTGTTGTCGAACTCTACAACCCACAAATGTGCGCCCAAAATGACGTCATACAGGCCCCACACCTCCCGTGGCCATCCCTGTGTGGACCGCTTGAAACCCAGTGACCCAGCAACCCAATTAATACGGTATCACACACCGGTCATAGAAACACGACACGGTTGGCGGCATCCGATTCTGATTAGCCTGTCACAGTGTCCAAAGCCAAAGGACGCCTGCGCTATCCCATCACCGTAATTGGCTTGCGCTGCACCAATTGCAGTTCCACCAACACACCACGTATCCAGTGTTAACCCGCAGGAATAAGACTGGGAGGTGTGCCAGTGTGGCCTTTGTGTCCAGCCGCCCAATGCTGGTTAGCCACTTGATTGGCTAATAAGGAAAGGAAACCCCTATCTCTCGGAAACTAAACAAAGAGAGGCTGCAATGACGTGATCTACACTGAGAAGAAAGATTTTTGAAGTGTAATACAAGAAGCGTTGCAGTATAGGGGTGCAGGTTGGTGCAACCTAAAGGAGATAGGGATTAAAAGCAAAGTTCTCATTGAACTATGAAAAGCCAGGTAGACCATTCATCATACATTACATCAACAAAGCCGGAGAACAAAATAGGTAGAAGACCACAGACACTCAAGTTTCTGAAAAGAAGAGCGGATTAATTGTCAATGACCACGATGTTGGCCGATGCAGTCATTAACAGAAGTAGAATAAGTATACCGATATGACCTACCTGAGCCTAGCGTACTCGCCGCCTCTTCGCCGACGGGGTACTATGAGTACGTTGGTGACCTACCAGCCCCAAACGGCCAGCGCATTCGCGGCCGCACACATCACAACGCCATATAGTCACGTCACCGCGACCTATGGCACCGATGGTTCCTTTGCGTACCGCACGCTTCCGCTCGCGACCACGCAATAGTTGCTCGTTGAACGCTCGGACGCCCGCCCGAACCGTATTCCTCCAGGCCGTCCGGTTCAACGCCAAATCTTCCCAACATCTAAAATCAATGTTACAACGTGAAAGACTTACCTGCACAACATCCTGGTACCTCCGCTTCTGGCCACCGGGATTTCGCTTACCTGACTTCACTTGTCCGTACAGTAACTGCTTCGGGATACGGTCATCGCCCATCCGACGGACGTGACCGAGCCAACGGAGCTGGTTCAGCATCAACATGGCTTCCATCCCGTCCATGTCCGCTCGCCGCATTACCTCAGTGTTCGGAATCATGTCCGACCACCGAATACCCAAGATGCGCCTCAGACACTGAACATGGAAACGGCTCAAATAGCTCACGTTCCGCTGATACAGTGTCCACGTCTCACTGCCGTACAGCAGGATAGACAGCACCATTGAGCGGTAGACACACAACTTCGTGGCCATCTTCAGGCTGTGATTCTTCCAGACACGCCTTTCAAGACGTCCGAAAGCAGCGCTAGCCTTTGCCACACGCGCTCTCAACTCGCGGTCCACGGACAGATCGGTCGACAAGTTGCTACTCAAGTAGCAAAAACCCCGCAGCCACAAATACGACACACCCACACACACACGCAAACCCACCATCACCCTGGTAGACAGTCACCCACGGTTCCCATATTTCTCATCACTGCGTGTGCCCATGCTTCTGTCTGATATACATAAACCTGATGAATCTCTCGTAATTGTATATGCCTGATGAGAATGATCGAAAACAGATGTTTTGCAACCTCGAATTCTCGGATTTATCTAATACGTGTTACTGATGGAATTGTCCTAAATCGCCACGAGCAATTCAACAGATGCTCTACCCTCTCAGCGATGGAAAACGTTGTCATTCGAATATATGCATCCACTTATCCCACACGGTTTCCGATCAATTCTAGTGTAACCATAAAACTCATTTAGCGGGCGGCAAGTTGGGAGTAAACTGCCACCGAGCAACGCGAACAGGAATAACCACCAATGAATCCAGACCAAGGTTCTTTGTCGCAGGTTGTACGTGTAACGCGCAACCGAAACCAGCGAGCGCGCACGGATTGAATTTGAGTTGTGTAACGGGGCGTGCTGCTGTGTTGTTGGTGCCGTTTTAGCTTTCGTTTGTGTAAGTCGTGTGCATGGCTTACTGGGCCTTCGGCTCATGTTTGTTCGTATTGTTTCTCTTTTCAGAACTGTTGTTCGAACCCCTACTTCGGAAGAGCGTTGTCCCCTGGTGCGTCCACGTTGCCCGAATGTTGGTCCGCGAATTTACGGGCATCCAGAGTAGAGTCGGCTGGCCTGCATGTTACAGTACGATAGCATTTTTGTAAGCAATAAAACGAAAATTAATCGTTCATGTACCTCAAGCAACAACACTCAAAATGTGCCACAAACCACAGTTCGATTGCTTAAAATTGAGCGAACACTGCAAGATGAATGCGGAAAGGTACTTCACAATGCCTGTTAGTGATCCAAACAGGACAGCAATTGTTCACCTCCGACGAAGCACGCTAATCAAGAGCAAATAGGCGGCACAGTGGCTCCCAATTGAGTATAATGATACGTAGGGATAACTACGGTTGGGTTGCAAAATAGACGTAGCCACAATAACAGGGGCTAGATAGAAAATTCAGTTATCAAAAATGCCTGGGAAAGTTTTCCTGCAAATTTGACAGATGTTTGGTACTCCGTATGTTTTGACAATGCGACTTGAGATTAATCCGCCTGAAAAACGGGGCAATAAAGCCATCAACAGTATTATCTCATAACTTCGGTGGACTCCTCCTTACCTTCATTGTTGAATTGACAACATGTCACATACAATGTTCATCTACAGCCGGTTAAACACTGTTGCAAACAAATGCACCGCCAATCCAATTGTTATCGTATATTGGCCAGTTTTCATGCGTTTTTGCTGGTCACTTTCGTTCCGCACCTTCTGACAATCGCATGTGTTGCCTACTTCCCTACGCGGCCGAAAAATCGAGGCAGACCAACATCCTCGCGAATGAATTCAAATTCTTTCTGTCATCCCGCTGGTTGTTGGCGTAACTGGTTTTGAGTTACAGTGATCAAGAATTTTATGTAAACGCACACAATTGTTCAATTAGACGAAGTTGAAGAAGGTGCGGAATCTTGTCGTACGTTTATTGCGATCACCATAAACGACCCCGATATTTCGGAAATAAAGATGGGGACAAAACACATCAGTGCTAAAGAGTAGTTGCTGGTGGTTCACTCAGTGTTCATAGGGAAATCCATAGTAACCGCATGATAAACGGATGTTACAGCCAGAATTCATGTTGAGGTACACGTTTCGGCCTAAATACTTGGAATATTACTTATCCAAATGAGCTGCGGGCTAATTTTAACGTGGGTAATTGCTGGAGGGACGACCCGCCACCAAAATGACGGCAGAAATTTACACCCGCTTCATGGCGGGGGCTTCGAAGCTACCTTTACAAGTTGCAGTTGGTCCAGCATAACAGAGATCGCAGCAATCGACTTGCAGAAGGACGCATGTATCTGGTTGTCATTCAGATTATGTATCGTTAATTTTCTTCACATGGTAGACAATGATGGGTAGGAGATAAGCAAAGATGCCATTATTGTCAACTGAGGGTTTCAAACATTTTACGGGGTTTATATGGGACGCGTATCTAAGCATACTGACAAAGTCATGTTTGCTGACTAAAAGCAAGACATATTCGCCAGTGAGTATGTTCAGCGCACCGCTACCTGGGTGGTCGTGGCTGAAAATCCTGGGCTGTATCCACGGGAAGTTATGCGTTCCCATGACCATAGACCTATCACGATCATCTTTGTTACCCCATGGCTGGTAGAACAGTCCTTCATTCTCGGAGCTGATAAAGATCCACGACGACCTTCAATTGACAACAGCTCTCATATAAGTTATTAACTAAAACTACGGTCTTTCTTGTGAAGTCATTATCTAGGTTGCCACAGACTGGTGGATTGATGCTACATCTTTGTTTAATTAACCCAGCTGAGTTCATATCTTCAGCCTTGTTTTGACAACTGCTGCAATCCACAAGTTTGTTACAGCACGTTTGATCCAACCATTGACATTTCGACCAACAGACGCTCGTTCCATACCGAATAACGGAGTCCGACTGGTCCCTGCTAGGTTGGGTCTCTAGTCATGAACCCGTATGGATTTTGGAGAAGTCGATTGCCACTATATTTGAAATCATGAATGCTAGTAGACCGTGATTTCTTCCAATACAATAGATGAAAATTGTTTCAGCGCATGCTCCGCCTCCATAGCTTGGTATCTGGTGCAAGAATTGAAACCGCCAGAATCTGCTGTATTGATTCACACCAGTTTTTTTGCCTGGTGAATTGCTGGGAACAATCTTACTGTATGTTGTCTTCAAAAATTGGTATGGCAGCCGTGTTGGCGCTTAAATGTGACCGGTTATGTTTTACTACACGGATGGCGAAATATTATACGTGTATATTCATTTGTTAACTGAGGATATTGTTTCATCTTTAAAAAATAAAGTACATTGCAGCTTTCAAGGCGATGTATAAGAATCGTGAATTTTACACTTTCCCACGGTTTCAGGAGTGCCTGCAGGGGTACACGGAGGACGTCGGCACTACTTACGTTTGTAAGACAAGTCGCAGATCGAAGACGGATCTGAAATACAATAAAGTAAAGTGACATGGTTCCCTGAAAACCGTCCAGATTTATTAAAGTTGCACGAAGTAAGAGTGCACGGAGTAAGAGTGTAGGCAGGAGTGCACGATGTGTCTAGTGGGTTCATTCTTGTTTGTTTCAACAATTTATTTCTGGCGACGCATGCTGCAAATCTCGATTTTATGTGTTTCAAAGAAATGCCCTGCTGGTTGTGAGCTTTTTCGAGTTAGAACACAACCACCCTCTAAGTCAGCCGGTATGTGAGTCCCATCCTACAAATCGCGCACTCAGTATCAGTGAATTAGATGATTGCAAAAGCCTGTTCCAACACACCACACCAATGGCTGACAGTAAGCACTCTGTAGCGGATGTTTACTGGCAGCTCATCACAACCGCTAAAACTGAATACATTTGACGTAAACCGAAGCCTGCAACGTCAAGTGGGTTCCTTGTGTGAGTTTTGTAAGCTAACGTCGGGGAGCATGAGGAAATGCTGTCGGCGATTGGTGTGGCGCGCACAATACGGGATGAAGGCAACAGATACACGCACATCCGCTTTTACATCGAACGCATATTAGACTTATTCAGACGTTTCCCGCATTTTGTGATTGTGGACACCACCCACGTAACAAACAGGTCCAAGTATGTCATCGAGCCTTTCATCATAATTCTGAAGCCGGAAGTTCCCAGTTGCAGATGGTATGGGACACAGCCGACCTGCGATGCACAGGCACGTTCGCAGTAAGCAATATGCTTAATTAGGTAGGGTGTTCAGAATATTTTGGAGAAGTGAAGGATGAGCACACTGAGTGAAGTCGTTTGTGATGGTTAAGATGGCTGAGTAAATGAGAGCAGCCTGCGTGGTGTTCAGCTGCTCAAACCTTTACTCGCAAAGTTACATGATTGCAGGGGTCGCAGGACAGTGACCCCTTCCAACAGTATCATCGCTTTCTTCAGCGAAACGGTAGAACGTATTAAGACTGGCTCACCTCTGTACAACTTCTCCATTGCCTCATCCAAAAGCAATAAGCAACCGAGATAGGTAAAGTAGCCTGGAACAAGACTGCCATGTGGATACTGCGGCAAACCGATACAGATGGACAGCTATCGTTGTAATGCGGATGTACTGCTACGTCACTGTTAACGTATTTGAACGGCGGACATAATTGAGTATCCGATCTGCGGCAAGCAGCTTCAATCTCAGTCCCCTGGTACGTGCACTTTTTGGACTCACATATTTGTCGGTTCCATCTACTTCAATCACTGTTTGCACCCTAAAGTGGTTATGAAAGAGACGTCCTCCACAGCACTCATAATGTATGTTGACTTAAACCGGTCCGTGATATATTCACCGTTTGCACAACAGCCGAAGCAAGCGTGAATCAGTACAATCTGCGGCGATTCTCCTGTTGATAAAAGTGAAGAAAGTGCAATAATTCACACATGCTCGCATGTCTATCAAGCAGATGACAGACTTTACAAACGAGGTGTTGAGGGATTCTTGTTATGAACGAATTCAGCCATCCAGGAGTACGCCCAAAGCGTATGCAAACCAACGGCTACATTTTGGGCCCAAGAAAACCAGAGGTAGTATGAACCAGTTTCCACAGACTGTGAACAGATCATTCGTATCGCTTTCACCGTGTGCTCTTCGCGTCGACTTCACTCGTCCACTAACAAACTAGGACAAGTGAACGGAGCAATCGTAAGTGTTTCAGAATAAGATGCTGTTTGTCTTCAATTGCATGAGACTTTGGCAAACATTTGAGTGTAAAGTGCTCAGTCTTTTTCGTTTGCATGGATATTTGGGCTGATGAAGTAATCGCGCGGCGAAACCTTTTCCACCTGCGAGTGTTTGTTAACCTATCGACGCCGAACATTCGTCATTCCACGTTGTGTGTGGAATTATCCATCAGCCGTAATCCGGACCTACCTCCTTCGGGTGGTGGCCCATCCAATTCCGCGGATTCTCACTTGTCATTAAGTCATTCCCGTTTTTCGAATACGTTTTCCTTCTACATTTATGTATATCTTTCGTACACACCCGTTACCAGTACAGCTTCCATTACCGTTACCTCATTTTGGCTATTTCTTATAATTCGATTGATCAGGCCATTACTAATCACTCTGTCCTGCTCAATATCAGTCACACTTGGAGAATGACATAACTTCCAACTTTTGCGGTATTGGATTATATTTCACTTCATACTGTTTCCCCGGTTAAACATGGGGTGTAGTTTCTTCTCAGTTTTACCCTCAGTCATACAATTGGATTATTGCTCACTTCTTGCCTATGCTTTCGAAAGTTTGAAACAACACGACTTCAGTGATATAGTTCAACAATTTTATGAATTGAAGAACGCCGTGGGCTCATGAATACTTTAGTAACCTAATAGTCGTTTATTTTCAAAGATTGCAGAATTACCTTCAGTCTACCGACATGATTGAGCGTTTGAAATGATGGAAATTCCTGGGCGATACCACAGAAATATCACCCAGTATTCAACGGTTTCTCATTTTGTTGCCGTCAAACGGCAGATTCCACTTCCTACGAATGAATTCCAGCGTTTGAAATGCTGAAAATTATCCGCAAGGAGTGTATGCTGTAGCTAGTTTGCCGTAATTATGTGGGTTTGGAATATCGTGGGAGTAATTGTTGACGGAATATTTAGGAAAGTATGGAATATGCCTGTTGTACTGTAAGAATTCGTTTGTTTTAATGCGCAAACTATGTTTATCAAGGACGCCAAGGATTTGCGCTACATTACCAGCGAAATATGTTGACGAGATAGCTGAAGTTTTGCGATCTGGTTGATAGAGGGAATAAGGAACCAGTGACTAATAAACATGCACCGTATAATTTGTAAGCTATTTTTTTAAGACTTTCCATTCGATATTCCTTGAAATAAGTGCCGACAATTTATAAGTTTGGGTAATAATGATCATCCCCATGTGCGATGGGAAACCACCGAAAATTAGAGGCGTCGTGGGTGAGTAGATGAGGCCACAGCTGATGACTTCTAAATATAATGTGGGCGAAACACGACGTGATCTGCTTAGGGTAGATGTTGCTCGCCATAATCCGCGTAAGCTGTTTGGCCTTAAGGTAACCGAAAAATATGTAACATTTTTCAGTTACCTGATCACCGAAAAGATGTGATATCACGTGTCTTCAGGAACTCAAAGCGGTTCAACGAGAAGTGAGGTACTGTACTGCATGAAGCCATTCGGGGTTAACAGTTCGACGGTCAGCCTACGTGCACCCTATAGTCACAACGCCACGACCTATGGTTGGACACAATGACGACTATGCTGGACGGTCAGCCTACATGCACCCCAGTGAGAACATCACGATACTGAAATATCGAAATACGTTTATTATATGTACATGTTATCATTATCTAGGTTATTCCGTCAGAAATCAAGAAGGCTGCATGCTTTCTGTGCTGCTTCAGTAGAAGTCCTCCTCTTGCTGTGCACAATATCCAGGGGCACCCCCAGGTGAACATTCTTCTACCACCTTGGCTGTTTTGCATTGCACGATAGAAGAGGGAGGAAGTCTGTGTGTGGTAAGGCCGCCTTAGCTGTTTCAATGGACTGGTACGTAAAAGCTATGATAGCCTCGAAAACGCGGCTTCCTGTCCAGGGGTTTACATCGTGCAGCTTGGCTAACCCGTGATGCAACATTTTGTAATTCGGAGCTACCAAATAATGTCAAACAAAATACGATTACCTTAAATTCGTCCAACAGTTCGAAGTGCAGCAGGGGGATACGCCACTTGAGATGCTTCAACACCAACAGACTGGCAAATGCTGTCAGCCGAGAGAGTATATTCTCAGCGTACACGTCTACGCTGACCACCTCCCGGCGGTCGCAACCGTGAGTCACTGCATCTCAAACTCCCGCAGTATCCACTCGCTGTGGGACCAAATTTTACTAATGGCCGTGGCTAA
>QNGE01002315.1:51510-84776 GCA_008508345.1 Paragonimus westermani | reverse complement strand
CCCCCAACCTGGAGGACCAGGAGACTGTAGTTTGTCAGACCTCTACCTGTTGGCCTGCCTGGTATGAGTAACTCTGTCCAGTTTAGCCCAAAAGGTCATAGAGATGCGCAAGCCGTCACACCACGTCAAGGTCCAGTCTCAATGCATGCTTTGGTCATTTGTGGCAGTTTTGAAATCACTTTGTAACTGGGAGGTTTTGCGTTTGCTGGCGATATCATACGACAGTGTAATCTAAAAAGGATGTATCTGAATGTGATACCTGAGGTCAACTGTAAGTACTGATCAATTTGTATCAAATAAATTCTCCACTACCCACCAATATTCCAAACATCGACCACCAAATTAACTGATTTTTATGACTAATCTGCTTTAGATTAACGGTCGTGGAGTCATTGATTAGGGGCTAATAGAGAGTTTACTATATTTTCTATCGAGGGGATCAGACTATCCGATTATTATTCACATTACAGTCGTAAATAATGTGAGGACAACGGCGCAGTGGTTAAGACCGCTGGCTGGAGTTCAAACATTGGTCCTAGTGGGTGCGCACACAGTCGATGATCTTGAAAAAATTCGGTTTTGATGCCTTTCTCTCAAGGGCCTGTCGATCGACCTACGTGTGAGGAGGAACTGTGATCAGAAACGAGTAGTGACCAATATACCATTCAAACCCTACGTTACGTGTTAGTTACTAAGATGTGCGTACATGCTGATCGGTTCATCGCAGACCTTGCACAACAATCAAAAGTGGGTGTGCATAAGTGCACAAAAGAAGCGTAAAGTGTGCTAACTGTATGACTAAGTGATCAGAGTGAAATTAGTTCAACCATGCAACACGAAACGAAGAGTATACGAACCCACACGTTCCACTGACTCATCTACATGTGACACGACAACTTTGTGCACTTTGCTCTCAATGTTTCGTTTTGGCAGGGTGAAAATTTAAAGACTGGGCACTGTTTCTGTGTCACAATTCAAAGCACTCAGGTCTATAAACCGTAACTGGTTCAACTTTTCTCATCAAACCATTTTTGATCCGATACTGGCCTTGAAGTTCCATTGTTCTGATACATATGACTACCGAAGTTTGGTCAGTGTAAGCTTTACAATTGTGCATACGTTGACGTCGCGCAATAGACTGTCATAGATGGCACTTTCTATCCGGTTTGTATGATGTCGACAACCACATCACCCCTTCTGTATGAATTCTAAACATCTGTGTAGACCACCAAGAAATTACCGTTGATACTGTTGACATCAAGATGCTCTGAATATTCTTGTTTGTTAAAATCAATGGTACACAGTAGCCATGGGAATAAAGTCTTATATTTGCGTACAGCCGAAGTTTTAGTTTATCCTAGGATGTGTATTTCTGCTTTGTCTCGCTAGATCAGTAGAAAACCTAAATCATCCATCAGAATAGAAACCCCAGATATTTGTGTTCCGGCTAGTCTTCAAAGAATGTCTTCTTTTCAGTAAGGCAATTCATTCAACCGATTTGTAGCGTAGGGTGCCCCGAGATAATACCTGGACTTTATGTGAATCATGAAAAGCAGGACATTTTTGTATGCACTGTGAGAAGACGCTAGTCGAACAATGTGAATTCACGTGTACGAGTAACTAGATTATAATGAAACATTCATAAGCAGAGGGGTGAACTAGTTTCTTTTGAATATTTATATAGGTGAGCTTGTAGCTCCAGTTCTTCTGTCCTGTCATTCTGAACTACCAAGGTATCTGAAGCACGAACGCGAATTATCAATATACACAAAGATGTCTTTGATTGATAACATCTGCACAAAGTCCATGGTAGGTTATTTAGGGTGCTGAACAGTACACTGGAACCGTTAGTGACATTCAGATTGCGGTGTTTCTTGAGTGTATAACTGGCTATTTAATAGAATGGCTGTTTATTTTTTGAGATGTTTGGTGTATATAAAACAGTCGTTTTGGTTTGCTGAAAAATGAAATACCCGCCCCTATATCATCTTGACTGCAACTACACAAAGTTCAAAATTACTTTGATTGTAAATCGATCTCTCTGATTCCCCTTACTCACGGATCCATGCAGTTGTATTGTACACTTCATTACGTAAAGATTAGTAGTGCAGCAGGTTTGTTAGCTGCCTTCACTGTAACCTGTTTTGACTACAAGTCTCTGTCAAATGCAACACAACAGTCCATGTAACTGAAGATTTCAAGGCCTCTCTAAGTTGATCACTGAGGGACCGGTTAGCCATGTTCGGTTTACTAACTCTCTGATGTACGTCTTACTTGAGACCAGATAGAACAGTCTCGTTGTTTTTTTGTCACTCCAGTTCTAGTTAGATTTCAGCGTTTCTTTTATTATCCGGTTAAAAGTTGTCACCAGTTGTACAAAGCTCTACTGCGGTTCCGAATTATTTGGGCAATTTTCCTATCGCATTCCTTGAGTATATTTATCTGACACTAATTACTTCGGCTTCTTCCTAGGAAGTAACGTGCTATCTGTGACGAATTAGGCAAATGTTGGGTTAACAGGACTTATCTATAGGCGACACTCATAGAAGCCATCAATACTCACCAACAATTCTTATGCGGTAAGCCTCAAAACAAAAGGAACAAAAGAATGTCACCCTCTTAGTTTTGTCTATGTTCGATATACGTGCCCGTCTGCCGGAAAAAATACTTGTGTTGTTTTCGTTATGAAGACAAACGTTAACAAGAAACCGTATATCTCTAGCATGTCCTCAAAAAAGAACACTGAGAATATAAATGGGCTTATTTTCCTATTTACAATTATAAAACTTAAGAGTTTTATTATCGGAATTACCATCATAGCTGCCTCTCCATGAAAAAATTTGCTGCAATTGTGACGCGAAATTGGAAAATGTGGTGAACAGATTGGGAAAATCTGAAACAAATGCTTCCTAAAGTATCCCGTGGAACCGTACAGGAAACACTATTTATTAACCAAATACCGGTACAAAACTCTGGACGTAAATGAGCCTGAGAAGAACAGCAAATGAACAACAGCGATGAAAGTTTACGGATTTCTTACTAACAACTTCAAAAACCTCGACGATTTTGCTCGCCAAAACATTGTCGATTCCATGGATGGTAGTTGGTAGAAAAGATTTGTAAACCATCATACAATAATGGCGTTTGTATTCCCTTTACTTTCTCGTACTATAATACTCATGCAGTTGAAAATTCGGTTGAAAATTCATTCAGCGTTTCGTGAATTCAGGGTAACGGAAAAATACCACAAAACCATGTTTTCATTAATTCCAACAAACGATCATAAGTAACGCACTAATACACCAGCAGTGAAATCTCACCGTTCACCACTGCCATGGTTTTTTGTATAACAATTTTGAACGTAGCTAACAGTCAAAAAAGACAACTGACAGCATTGTTCACTGTCTAACTCTTCGTCCGAAATGTAATTATTTTAATTTACAGGCAATGTTTCGAAAAGTTTTGCGAAAGAATATTGAAGCGCTTTTGTTTCTGGTTTCAATTCTGCCTGTGAGAAAACGCTTGTCATTCTCTTGTGTGCATTGAGGATATCTGTCTACTTTCAAAGCATTTCGTGATTTCAAGCAGTAAAGTTGATGGCATTCTTTATTTTCTCGTCTTTCAACAAATTGCATAGTCCATCAAATTTTGAGGTTGAGTGTGGAACCTCCTTTTTAGCGAAGAATTTCCATTCGTTACTAATCTGCTGCACATGATGAAATGTTGATAGCAAAACAGCCTCCCAGACGTGTAATGACAAGTACCGGTGTAGTGGAGGCATCGTTCTCACCTGTCCCTTACTTCATGAAATTCCTATAATTTTGCTACTTTGAGGCGCATAGAATTAGCAGATTCTGTAGTGAGAACAAAAAGCCTATCGTCATAGGGAAAATTGACATGGAGGCTTTTCCGCTGAGATTAGATTGGTTCATAGTACTCTTTACGAAATTAGTACAGAGGGTGCTGATGCCTTTACAAGCATGCCTAAGCATATTACGCATTAAAACGCACAGACGAGAACCGCTACTTTAAATTCGTATTTGGATTTTCTCATATGGTTTCTGAAATTTGAGGAACTTGCTTCTAACAACACAGCTTCTTGCGCCCTTTCAATCCTCAATACTTATCTATAGGAGAGCACTGCACATGTTTTTCACGGGTCGTGAGTTTAGTGGTTGGTTACGTCTTTTTGTCGTCCATTGGTGATTTTCTTATACTGTTCACATTTAGGGTCGTCGTGGAAACTGTTAGTTGAGCATTTGAACAGAGATGTTAAAAACAACTTTTTACACAATGTATCTCATTTCGCTGTATCTCACCAGGTATATATTGCAGTATACGGGTTTGTATAACAAAAATGATCAATATGGTATTGTGAAGCTAAACAACAATATCAACAAACACTCACACTGACACGCATCAATGCCCATCAGTTACCAGGGCAATTTGGTGCTGCTAAACACATCTTACGGTATGCTGACGGGTGGCTTCCATTTATTAATTGCTACTGCTTCTGCGAACCGAAAAAATCTTCGATTTTTTGTTACATAACACAGTCGAAAGGCCTTCTTCAGATTCAGCTGGGACCGTCATGTCAACGAGTATCGACTGATCGATGAGGCCGGTCCCGTGCGACTTGGCACATTCCTAATTGAGTCTGGCATTGTGGTATCTATACCCATTTTGGGAAGCTAGACTGGGATGTTTTTGTTGATCCGACTGCGTAACTGCTGCTCCGTTGTGCTTATATAAGTGGCCCGACACCTGAGAATCTATTAGTGGTGTGAGATTTGGTATTAAGCGGTTGTGTTGTTTTTAGCATTGGTGAACATCACGATCAATTAAGCTGCATAGAAAGTGCGCCTCATAGACACCATGTGACGAATTTTCAACAGGTGATAACATTACTACTCTAGCCAGAATACACTCAATTAAGCTTTTGACTACCTACTAACTAATGCCTTTGAGTGTATGCAGCTGACAGCAAATACCGTGAGTCAAATATCACAATACACTTGACATCTCCGACCGTTACTGATTAACTTCTGTGGCTATGAAGTAAAAAACTGCTCTAGTTTGTTTCTTCTTAAACTCTTACTGATTCTGGTCGAAGCTGCACATGTAACATGTGTGCTGTAATCTAACTCCACCATGTCAATATTAATGGGTGTGCGGTGTGCAAATACAGAATAGAGTAAAATGTGATTTTGGAGAATAACTTACTCAAAAGATGCCGGATCGGCTCAAGCTTATTGTGATGAATTTCCGTCTTTGTGGCTAACCAAACCAAAACACAATGAGCAGAAACTCTAGTGGTCTGAATGGTGCAGAAGTCATTGATTTATTCCATTTTCAAAATACGTCGCCATACTGTCACCTTTGGGCATAGGTAGAGAAAATTTTAGTGGCTGTTTCTTATAATATGACAAAGATTCGTTCTGGGATCATCTTCTTAACTGTTCGAACTCCAGCCTGATTCACCGCCCCAGATAGTTCGAAATTCTGCGTTTTTATTAAGTATCAAATCCCCTGTACCCATCGATAACGTACCAAACTACCATAGTGGGCAATTGACTGTCGTCGGTTGACCTATTTTCTTATAATTTGCTTATTGCAAAACTGTGATAAAAGATTTCTTAGTGTCAAGTTGAACAGCACTCGTACTTGATCAAAACATTCGCATTCAGATAGATTTCCTAGCCAGTCTTTTTTGATAGTGTCCAATGTGAGATCAATGACACAATGTTCAAAACTGTTGATTCCGGAAGGGGTGGCTTGATTTCTAGCCGCGACTGTGGTGAGGATATGCACTGCTGATGGACTCCAACAAGATCTCAACTCAAATCTGATGCTCTCTTTTGAAAGAGGCTGATTGAGGAGCCTATCGGAACGGGATGGTTGCGGACAAGTTTAAATGTTGTTCAGTTAATGTAAGACAAAAATCTCCCATCACTCTCCAGTAACCAAAATGTTACTCAACAAATTATTGATTTTTGAGAGTCCAACCTGGAGAGAAGTCTAGGCCGTGATCATCGATTTGAATTAACACGCAGTAACTGCAGTCCGATTGAGACGATTGGGCAACCGGATCGTCACTCGCAGGGAAATGCGATTGAGCACCTACATATAATGATTTGCTCGCTCTTATTATGTATTCAGTAGTGCACTGATCAACATAGTTACCTTATGAAAGCGCGACCAGAGTCCCAGACTCGGCTGTGGCAAGGATGTGCACTGCTGACGAGTTACAAGAGCGCATTTCGAGTTTAGTGCTTCTTTTCTAATGGAGGTTGTGATCAATTATGAGTGGTGTTCAAACTCATAATTGACCAAAACTCCAGCCACGTTTTCAGGGGGCAACTGTGTTGACCACTGCACCATTGATCCTTAATTAGGCACGACTGAATCGTCATATGTAAACTGGAGTCAAATGCAGATCGCCCAATCGCCCTGAAAGGGACTTCACAACTGTCCTGTTAACTTCAATCAAGATTCCTTGCCAGTCACTTCCTTTAGTAGTGTTGGTCAGTGCGCTTACTGATATGGACTACAGGGTCGCACAATGCTCGCTGATGTATACGATGGAGCATTTGACGGAAATGTTTTCAGTGTATCCATGTAAGAATCAAGACGGTACGTGCAACTGTCGTTAACAAAATGCAAAAACTGGATAGGACGCAGAACAGACTATCGGTGCTAGTCTCACGTTTCTGCATGATGGCTTCGTCCACATGTAATTGCTTTTATGGTCTTCTGAAAGTAACTTGAACTGGAAGGTTAGTTCGGAATAAAGCCGATACCCGGTCAGCCTATCTGTTGAGCCCTGATGGTGGACTTGTATGGACGCCGTGAGTATATTGAGAGAGACGTTTGGGTTAGTGAATGGGGTCAATTGCAAATTATCACTGGTGATGAATGTACTTTACAAATTTGCCAGACTAGTATCCTCTCCCCCCCACCCTCTCGCAACATTCCAACTCGTGTGGTAACACGAAATTCCACATCTTATGAAGACATACAACGCAGGATGTTAACATTTCGTTTACTCTCTTCAGTCACGAACGTAAAACATTAGAATATAGAGGACATGTGATTAGCAACACAATAAAAAAACATTCAACGGCTGGGTTTACATGAAACAAAGACTGTCGTCAGTTCCAGGGCAGACAAACTGCGTGAGTCAACAGTTTATACACACAGAGCTGGTCGGTGAGTATTGATCAACATTGCCTCGGAGAAAGCGGGCAATTTGAGTTCTGATTACGTAACAGAACTTGAAACGAGTTGGCTGGGTCAACAACGTGACCTGTTTCCGTGATGTGTTTCGTGATGGATGAGGTCGGATTTCGTCTCAGTCGTTCTCTTGCCAATGTCCGTTGCGTCATGGCGCGTATCAACCACCTAGGCATATGTTCAGCCATTCTTTGTCGTAGGCATCGATCTGTTCTGCCGAAGTAGATGTCACCGCAACTGCAAGTGAACTGATAGATTACATATGAGACAGAACATTTCGGTAGGTCACGATTGCGAATAAGCTGAGTGACACTCCTAGTTGTGAGTAGCAATCGCAATTCAGCCGCAGGGAATATGCGAGTTAGAGCAGAATGTGATTTTTGACTTACGTCGGTTGTGACATGATCGCCTTTGAAGCGTAGGTTCAAAAAGACGTGCTTCTTAGGAACCGCACTCACGACAGTCTTCGTCAGTCTCTTCTAGCTATGAACATCGATGAACTTCTCAGGGTATCCGTTTACGAGCAGTACCTTTCTTAATTTCGCCTCTTCTTCTTGTAAACAGTCATCGGTGCACATCCCCCGGGATCTATGAAACAAGGTTCTTACCAGACCTCTTTTGTACGTAATGGGCGCAAAAGAAGAGAACTGCAAATACTGACCGCTCCAAGTAGCTTTGCGGTGATCCGAGCGTTGTAATGAGCCATCCTACAGTCTGGTAATTGAAATGTCTAGATAAGATAAACTGTTGTTTGTTTCCTCCTCATGAGAAACAAAGATTAGGATAAACGGAATTGAAGTGGTTTAGGAGTGAATCAAAATGAATATTAGTAGTAAAAATCAAAATATCATCTACATATCGCTTATAGAGGCTGGCACCATCTATAGCATCAAATAGTTTTAATTCAATCATTCCTAAAAATATATCTATAAGTGTAGGGCCCAATGGGTTACCCACTGCTACACCATCGACTTGCTTAGAGGACAATCCGCCGAAATCAAAACGGATGTTCTCTGTACATAAAAGTATACGTTCCTTAAGTTATCAACTGGGAGACAAAAAGGCAAATTTTGGTGGGAAATAAAATCGCATAAAAGGTCAACTGTTTATCGGAGGGAGACTTTTGTAAATAAGGTCAACGTCGATAGAATACATTTTGTGTGAACTCACTGATACGTTCTGTAAAGTTTGTACCAGGTCGAAGGAATGTTTTACACAATGAGGAGTGAACATCTGACGGATCGGATGGAGGATGTCTACAAGTCATCCGGCAAGCTTGTGGTACGGTGAGTTGTCCATGCACAAGATTGGCCTTAACGAGACACCGCATTTACGTTTCTGGAACACCTCTTAACTGTGGTGTGCGGGTTCCGGTTGGCTTCATCTGTCTGTATTGCAGTTCCGAGATATACCCACGTAGTAGCAGGATTTGGAGCTTTCTTGATATTTGTTTCTCTACCAAAATGTTACCATCAATACTGTCCGTGTGAACTTTTCTTCCGTCCATTAGAATATCTTTCATTTTTGACTCATAATCAACCTTGTTCATGAGGAATGTGCCGGAATCTTTGTCTGGCTGGAGGAAAACCACATCTTTCATTTCTCGCAGTTATTTTAGAGCTTGCTAATGTTCACATGTCAAACAATAATGTTGGCGTATAGGTGAAGTCAGGAAACGGTACGAGATATCGACCAACTTCGCGCGGAACCACCCTTCGTTTTCCGGTGAATTTGGAGAGAAGTCTTTAACTTGATCATACAGGTTCTCAAATTGCACCTGCGTTTGCAATCGGTCGACTCTTTTGGGGGGAATTTTGAATTTCAATCCTATGGATAGAACCTCCAATTGTGCCCGCGAAAACTGGACTGACGATAAGTTCTGCACGTGTTTCGAACCATTTGTAGGGAACAAGCATTCGTTATCCGAACGCGACAAAGTTCCATGAAGACTCCGTAGTGTCTTGGTTCTAGTATTATTCAGTACGATTCAGACAAAATTCTCGAACTTTATACGACTTACCAACGTCAGACTGTTAAGTATAGACGTAAGACGTCGTTGGGTCTCCAGATATTTGTTCGGCCTTTCTTGTGAAGCCTCAATATTACTAATGAGTAGTATGGCAGATTTATGAATTTTAGATGAGACCCAACTGTGAAAAGTCAGGGCTTCGGCTGGATTCGAACCAGCGACAGACACAGCATGCCTCAATATGTGAAGTTGCTAGCCTGACAAGGTTGATGTTGTTTGCGGGCAATTTTTCTTTCAAAAGCAAACGCTAAAATGTCGAAGGGAATCGGCCTGACCGTACGCACTCTTCATAAAACCCAATAGTTGGACGTCCCGCAGTCGTCTTACACCGCATTGTCACCAATCTGTCTAACGCCCGCGTTGTATGCGCAGGAAGTCTTAGTTTGAGAAATTCAAAACACTGAGTCCCCATGATCCAGTTCACCAATAGCGATAGAAGATACATCGCGAGATGTTAACATTTCGTTTACTCTCTTCATTCACGAACGTAAAACACTAGAATACATAGGACATGCGTTTAGCAACATGTAAATTTAATCGTTGAATGTTTTTTATTGTGTTGCTAACTGCATGTCCCATATATTCTAATGTTTTACTTTCATGACTGAGGAGAGTAAACGAAATGTTAACATCTTGCGATGTATGTTTTCTGTCGCTTTTGGGGAACTGGATCAAGGGAACTCAGTGTTTTAAACATAAGATTAGAGGCTCACACGTCAATAGCTATTATAAATTGTTAGGTATGTACAGAGGGATGCTTACACAATTTTATCACAGTGTTGATCGGGTGTTTGATACGTCCAGGGAAAGTGTTATCAAGCGTAGACAAAGAAAACGCTGGTGTGTGAAACGACGGCAGTGAACGTTTAGACATACTGTAACAGCAACATGATTACGCTGACAAGCTCATATACAACAGACAGTTAAAAAAGTTACGCAGACACAAACGGGACTGCATATCTGTTGTCATTTAACGACATGTTTGGGAGGTAGTCAAGGGAACCGTAGTGTCGGCTGACCCTCGTGTTTGTTCTTATCTCTCGACTGAGTTGTCCCTAACCATTTGGGTAGTGATATCGGAACTAAAAATTTTCGCCTACTCATGTCTGACGATGGAATACTAGACGTACGGAAAAGCGTATGAGGCGACTAGCCACAAAGCGAACTCCATGTTGTATGAATTCTGTAGCGACATATATGCTTACACAGAGCTACTAAGGTTTGAGTGGTAGCAGCAGTTTGCACAGACGTAGTCGATTCGGGACATTTCAAGTTATACACGACTTTCCAATTTGTTCGCTCCACTTCCATGACTCATGGTAAATACTCCAGTATGAATTCTCCTAATCAGTCCGTCATCATACACAGTAAATACCTTTTTAATCCGCGCACAGCTTCATACACAAAATTAACATATGTTCGACTGTTCTCTGCTGAATCTATATTTGTCAGGCAAGTTATGTTAAAAGGTTATGTAATTGTGAAGAAAAATGGGATAGACGTGAATAAAAGTCAGTATAGAGAAAACAACTCTGGTGTAGCTGTTTTAACGTCGAACACTTGATCGAGTTTATGATGAATACATACATTCGATAAATTGTGTGAATGATCAGAGGAGTAGTCACAAACATATAATTAGTGCTATAACTCATGTGTGTTCTGATCGCTTGGTGTTTTGTATCCCTCAAACATACCAACTCTGACCACACAGTCTAATAGTCTTTTCTAATGTATACCCGTTTCAACTGCATTAAATTTTTGTGTGCACAATTTTCTGTTAAATGAAGACACTAGATTTAGGGGTAACAGCTTCAGCGTTCATTTTTAATGAAAAGTTTTGTTAGGTGGTGACGGTTTATGCACTTGATATTCTATACATTTTTTACACAATAAACATTGACGCAATATCGCTAGCCTATCTAGGAAGATGATTTTTACGAGTTTTGACTAGTGCTTGACCTGTAAAAACACTTCCAGATAGTTCCAAATCGGTTGTAACTTAAGAGCAATAAACTTACAACTTGGTTCTCTGATGCTCACTGAGATAAGAGATGAACAGATTGAAGAAGTCCTTGTAGTGAAATATTCCACATATTTTCCCTAAGTGGTTTACGGTAGACTGTGTTCTACAATTTGTGGGTTAAATTAGTTTGCACGCATAGCCCCTGCATTTCATGTGCTTACACTAGTAGATCGTTTGACGTCATCGAAATAGTATTGAGCACAATTCTGATAGGAAATATGCACGGCCTTACAAACGAAGCCTGGAAATTATCCAATTTCAACGGTTACCGTCTTGTCCGCTTTCGTTACAATTTAACACTTTCCAAGTAAAAAATTGAACTTTCACAAACACATGCACATGTGGTCGTCTAGCATTTTATCGCATATTAGTACTGTGTCAAGAACACTTTCTGGAACCCACTGATATTGAACTAAATACTGATCAGAACTCCCCAATGTAATGATTTTTTCGAGCAGTATCATTTTTGCGAAAGTATTCCGTTTCGTTATTTAAATCAAAGAAATAAACCTCCAAAGTCAGCAATTCACTGATGCTGTACTATGCTCCCATCAGGCAGCCTGCTTCCTCATCGCGCTAAATAACATGGTCTATAAAGCTAAAAACATTTGATCATCTAAAACAACCCAACCCGCAAATTCCAAATCGTTTTCCGATCACGCCAAACATGGACAGTCACTGATGATTGATCGCAGTGTTATTGCGGCATACCCAATTTTTTTAAATGAGGTTGATGCTCGTCCTGACTTTCGTCATAATCATCCTCACCGTGATCACTACAATCTTTATCCACCTCTTCCCTTTCATTCGCATCTTCTCATCCGCTTCCGTTATTTTTGGTACCCTTTTTCCACAGCTTGTTCATTGATTGCTGTTGTTTGTCTGCTTCTCATTTACCGGGTTATTTTAGTGGAAATTCTTGGAAACCTTTGCTTCAGGCACTGTCACTATTTATATCTACCGTGCCTGTTTGCTATGTAATATTTGTTATAGCTGACAATCAGCTATTTAACACAAAGTTACATTGATATCCGCCACTGGTAGGCTGGAATATAATGGAGAGTTACATGTTTACTTATTAAAAATGACCCCATTCAAATGTTTTGCGGTAAAACATTTTCTTGGTCACCAACCGATGAAGCATTCACTGGTTATTGTTCACGATTCGCCAATAGTTAGCTTTCACGCTGCTGAGAGAGAAAGTAATTTTGCTTCTGTTGGCTGCACCTGATCAGTCCTTTGGACTGATCTTATCAATCACATTGACTCCTCAGTCGATAACTACCATTTTGAAAATCTCTAAAGTACTAATGAAAGGTTAATACTGCTCAACTAGAGTACAGCTTGTTATTGATCGCAACTTTTACACCTACGTAAGATTTCCGATTGTATGAGTATCGTCGATTATGAACAAAATTTAGGTCACAAGTAAGGTTAGATTCACAGGCAATCCTTTCTACTGAATACAATTAAACACCTAAATGTCTAACATGTGGGAATAAAACAACAGGGCACACTGTGTAGAGTTAACGTTTCCAGTACATATTGGTTTGTATGATTATTCGCTAAATTTAACAGAAAAGTAAGTAGAAACTTCCTCAGACCTTACAAGTAAGTAGAACAACAGCGGTACGTTTGAATTTTTTAACTGAAACAAACCTGCATACAAGCGACGTTAGTTCAAAACCTTGTTTCGTAAGACCAGACGTTGTTGCACACCTGATAAGCTGTAGACGGAAGAAGAGGTACCAATGAAAACGCTAGTTTCATACGGATATCCTGAAAAGTTCACAGATACTCAATGCATGATGATCAAATGCAATGAACCAGTCCAAACAACTCAAAAGAAAGATATATTTCTATTTTTGCAATTTAAAGGGGATCATTTGATAAACGACATCAGGCAGAAATTGAAATCTGTCCTATCCCGTACCTCTGCGGCTGCCCAATTACGTTTGGTTCAAACCACCAGAGGACCCGTTCTATACAATCGCGAACGAAATTTGTCTGACTATTCTATCTCCCAAGTTATCTATCAGTTCAGTTGCAGTTGCGGTGGCATTTACATTAGCAGAACAGACCGGCAGCTATCTCAGTGAGTGGCAGAACACATCCGGAAATGGTTAAAACAACTCATGACATAACAGTCTCAAACCAGCAAATCCGTTGCTCGAAGACCCGCATCATCGATTGCCAGACACTTCATGAAAACAGGTCACCAAGTTGACTCATTTAGGTCACTGGAAATACTGTTACGCCATCAGAACCCGAAGCTACTGGCCTTTAGCAAACCTATGCTGATTAGAATTCACCAGCCGGCGCTATGTGTACAAAAGTGTTTGAAACAACCCATAGGGTTGCCGGGGTGGTGTGATTGCATGCGTGTTCATACCCTGTCTATCCCCATTTGTCTGTCATGTATAACTTGCATGTTTTAAGTTTGCGACTGATGAGAGTTAGCTAAGTGTTAACATATCGCAACATATCTCTTCTTTCTGCACTGATGGAGTTAATAAATGGAATCCGGCGTTTCAAGGTGTTATGTGCGTTTCCGAGAACGTTTTAATCTGCTACAGTTGCAGGTCTTCCACTAAATGTATTACGTTAACCTTTATGTTCTGCTGAATGCTTACGAGGTCATAGGAACGATACTAGTTCGTACTACGACCTTCATGTGCCTCGCTGAATTGATTGATGACTGTCTGTCGAGATATGGCACGTGGAGTCAACGAAAAATTTGACCACGACTAGCCGCTGGGGCACGTGATTTCGGTACGCGATGGTTCACGAAGCGTGTTAACCGCACTTGGCGCACACACCGGTGTTACTCAACCAAACACGTATGTCCTTTTGCTGATAAATCGTAGCTTTGGCAGAGGTTATCAGCTCAACGATGTGTGGACGTTAAGCTTAATTTACTAAGTTATAAGTCCCTTCACTTACTCACAGGACCTTGATAATTTCTGGTGAGGCTGAATTAAATTTTCAGTAACAGTCAGCACACAGGCAGATTGAGTTACACTTACGCGATTTCACTTAATTAAAATAACTCAGTTACTTAACTGAACTTAACACCCTGTTCTTCGGATGGAGTTGACTCGGCAATATGTGTATCCATCTAACCCACGTATGCCTGAAGTGTTGAGCTAAGATTTCCCGCTGGAACTCACAGTCTGTGTTAACACACATTGAACACTATGTAAACGGCTAAAAATTCTTATCTTGTTCAGACTATTTCTGTCTGGTGAGAGCGACCAAGGTGAAAGTGAAATGTTAATTGTTTTTATACCGAGTGAAAGCTCAACAGCTACTAGGACAAAACTTCTGACTCACTTACTGGTAGTTAGTTCCACTGGTGGTAAAATGCTGTGTCTGTCGCTGGTTCGAATCCAGCCGAAGCCCTGAGTTTCAACAGGTCTCCTCTAAAATAATAGCTGTCGGATTTTGAATTGTGCACACAACGTTGGTGGCGGTTGATATATTCGTTTCTACTGTGAGGAAGTTCTTCTCATCTGAGTGATAGTGTTTACTAATCACTTCTGCATGTTTGCTGTTCTTTCAACTGTATTGTTCTCCGACCATTTTCTTGGTCTTCTAACCAGAGGTCTTTAACTCCTTTCTATATGCTTGAGTTACTTTGTCCAACTTCAACCATACCTCTTCTTAGTTTTTCACTGACTGAGTTGTGCAACCCACTCAACTCCAAAATCTTGTCTGTTCCTTTTCATCAATTCCATTCTGACATTTCTAACTGCATGTCCACATTCCAAATTCGGTTGTATTTTGAATCTCTACATGAAAGCAGCCATATTTACAGTTCATCTATCGTCGAATAGTTAGCACACTTTCCCATTAAACCCGACAATATTGCACAGTCAGATTAATAGTTTTACTCAGTATCCCGTCTACTGAGAACGTGGTTGCACAGGTGTTGAATGATTCCATTCTTAAGTTGCATAAGGTAACTTCTTGTCTCGACTTGACTTGACTCTTCTACTCACCAGACCGAGCATATAACGAGTGTATCCAGTGTGTGTTGAGGTCCCACCGCATAGCATGACTGCTGTTTTCAGCTATCGCTGTACTGCAAGCTCTGTTTTTTTAGTTGCTCTTAATTCCCATAATGCTTGAAACTCTAGTCACGAATCAGTCTGTCAATTTGGTGACCAGACCACCATTGTGCAAGCGGCTGAAATCTGGCGGTTGCAAATGATGAATGGTGAAACGCAACACTAGAATAATAAGCAACCAGCCTATCCATTCACTGATCCTTCGGTTTCCATTCCCGATCGCTTCCACGGCAGGAACAAATGAACAACGAAGGAAGAATATGCCGAGAAAAATCAGGGGAGTGAAGGGTAATAGAGTTGATTAAACACATCATGAAACTGTTTAAAAAGTGCACTGTTGTCTCTTCATCTTCAAAACGGAATGGTAAATAAAACTTAACCAGGGATATGCAACTTTTCTGAAGGTCACCACAACCTCCAGATGTTGAATATGTCAACCGTTAGTTTGGAGATGTTTTTAACTAGTGATATGGATGGCCGCATGGGGCTCTGTCTAGCAGAGGGTACTCCGTTACTCAACTGAACGGTGCAATGAAGACTTCCACAGTCTGTGAGGCTGTTAATGTATAACTGTCTCGCGACAGGGCTACTGAAAACGAAACGCAGAAGCCACTTCTGTTTCTCAGATGGCGTGTCTTAAGTTGCTATAGGAGTGCAACAAGGCACACCTCAAGAAAGCTGGTTCGTTAACATGGTGTTAGTAAGACGCAGATGTTCAACGAATTGAGGGGAAGCAGTGTAAAAAAAATCGAATGTCAACCCTTTAGTGTTCAAAAAACGACTTACCGCACAAAACATCCTCTGCTGTTTCTTCTCCCACCGAAGCATTGTACACCACACATACGTGGACTGGTGTGCCCATTCCCAGAGAAATGCCGCTGCCTAGAATAGACCAGTCTAGTAAGGCCAGTCTCACTAATGGTACTTCTTGGTAAGAACTGACACGAATATATGAGTGAGCCTGTCACATTTATCAGCAGTGAACTTGTAATTCCTGTTTCTTCAGGTGAGTCACATTACTATAACTTTAAGCAAATCCCTCATGTTCGTCACCATCATGTTGTATTCCTTCCGAAGTGTCCATTTTTGTTGACAGACCTGATATATTGATTACAGAAGACAAAAGCTATCCGAATGTGATTACATATAATTGTGAATCTTTCAGTCTGTTTTCACACGTGCAACGTGCTACACCCCGCTTCTTATTTTTACTATACTGACTCTACACACCATAATCACTTGTCCCTGTAGACTGTCGATTATAGTCTAACAGTATTTTCCACCATTTCAACTTTCTTATAGACATACTAATCGATCTGTTTGAGGACTAATTGCACAGAACCGGATGACGCACAACGAAAGGTGACTGTCATCATGTCCGTACGACATCCGACACTGAGTTCCGGTGGGAACACCTATATAGAATCGGTGGTCAGCGTGGTGGACGATTTGATTTCGGACCGAGCTATTTGGAGGAAAGTGGTGTGTATTGTGCTTAGCATCGTGTTCCTACTTAACGCATGGGCTGTGATTGTGCTGCATTTGGTAAATTTCACGAATGAGACTGTCTTGGAAGTGTCTGTCTCCGTGGCAGTTCTTATTGCTGGTCAATACGTTGGTAAGTTCCATAATGTTGCTTGAAATCGGTAATTATCGACGTTTCAATACCAACTTGATCAAACTGAACTCGATGTATCAACCACTTCTATGGGTTGTAACAGCCCGATACCGGTATTTATTGACAGCGATTCACATACATTTGGCAGGTCTATATCTATCAAATCACTATCATCTATCTGATCTGTGACACTGGTTCATCTAGAACGTTATGACTCTCGAACCTAACATGGAACGAAAATACGTTCCTGCGGGTGTTACATCTGGAAAGGCCGTAGCAAAAGTCCATCTGTGGCCTTAAACCGAAGTTTCGAGAACCTCCGCCCATATCATTAGCCTCGTACTAGTTTGATTGCGACGTACACACAGCCACAAAACAACGTCATCCCCACAGTCAAATCTAATTCACACCCAGACCTTTATGGTTTGTATTTTCGCCCACTTTCATGCCTTCATCATCCAATAAAGAAGAACAGCAAGACAAACATACAGAAATTCACACTACACTACTAGGAGTGGTCACCTCCTCAACCCTTCGCGGTCTTCTCTCATTCCGTTTAGGGAAACTCACTCGTGAAAATTTGGGCTCCGTCTGGACTCGAACTAGCCACTGGTACAGAGTACTGGATTGTACCACGTGCTCCAGCATCCGGACTCCGAAGCGACACTATGAACTCGACAGTTTCACACTTGGGTTCATTCTGTTATTTAACACACCAGAGGTGTATTTTATTTCACGTAATCACAAACAATCTTACTCATCTTCATTTGAGTCTTGACCTCGGTAGTTGTCCGCATTGGAACAGTCTGTATTCTAGTTATGTTTCTGAGAGCGTCACATATTTTTGTTCGATGTAGAGCTTAGCAATCGCTTGCGTTTTTATCTACTTGGTTGTCAGGAGGCAACAACGGACAACTTGCAAGACGCAGATTCAACCACAAATAAATCAGCTTTCGTCGATACCAACAACCACCTGTCTTCTCTGTTGGACATCCTTCTTTGGCATTCACATCCCAAGATTTTGATAGAGTTTGATTCACCTTCTCAGACCTGCCATGTATTTTTCCAATGAACAGTTAACAATTCCAACTTCCTGTAATTAACCAATTTGCCGTCCAATAATCTGTCAAACTTCCACCTGATTCGAGTTAAACATTAATTAAACAGCGGCATACATTGATGGAGGTCAATGACACGCCAACGACTGTTCGTTTTTCGACAGGTTTGTAGGCTATCTGCTAACATATTGGTAACTTAATTTTTGTGACCTATAGGAAAGAAACTGCAAAGACATACTCGATTAGGATTGGCAAACTTAACCTCATTTGGGAGGCACTTTCATGCGCTCTAGACCATACAAGTGGTGTATTCAGAGGAAAAATCGCTTCATGACTGAATGCGGTTTTCTGAATGTCGGTGACACCAACGCATCGTGGATAACACCAAAGACATTTCTCACTGTTGATCAGTCACTGGTATTCTTAGATTTCCAATAAGATTTGAATTTGGATAGTTTCAAATCTGCCTGTTAGGAAATTGAAAGTGAATTATTAACAGTCTCGGCTTACGAACACCAAAGATGGTGTTACTTAAATGAGGACAGAAAACACCGCCTATTTCTTGGCAAACTCGAAATGAACAGGACAGTTAGTGTGTCTCCTCTGGAGACGATCGGGCAACCTGATCATTGCTCACAAGCGAATGTGGCTGAGCGTTCACATGTGATGATTTGATCGTGCCCGATGTGAGGTCAATGACGTAGTGGTCAACACGGTTGCCTCATGATCGAAATGGCCGGAGTTCAAATCCCGGCCGTAGCAAGGATATGCACTACTGACAGGCTCTAATGAGAGCGGAGCCCCAAGGCTCGAAAAGAGGTTGTTGGGTTATCTACGGGTATGCGATAGATATGACTAAATATGAGTAATCTACAAAGTAAAACGTAAAAATTGTATACCTTCGTTCTAAAAATCAACAGCTTTTCATTTCCCATGCTCTGAATGCTCCCGTCAGACTGACACTGATTTCTTCATACGATCAATTTATAGTGTACATGTAGGTTGTATTTCTATTAAAAAATAGTCTCTTAGTATAATAAGCTGTTTCTGGTTACTGCGTTTCGTGGTTAATCGAAAAGAGTACAATGCGTAAATTAACACTAGAATGGTGGGAAATGTACAGCCCTAGATCGGACAAGTAATTATTTTCATATAAGTTAAACATCCGCACAATTGATCGCAGATGTCGCAGTTCGACCCTGACCACAAAACAAGCACTGGACTCCAGTTTTGCTCTTGATACAGCTCGCAGCTAATGCACATCCTTGCCACAGCCGGGATTGGAACTCCGGCCACCGCTGCACCACTGACCCCACGTTAGGCAAGACCGAATTATCATATTTGAACGCTCAGCCAAAACTCGCTTGTGAGTAATGCTCTGATTGTCGCATGTAACAGACGACCTGTAGGGAACATACTCACAATGACGATCAAAAGGACACATTAGGGTAATATGGCGAAATAACCGATTTTGACAAAGTAAGACTATTACTTCACCATGGCTGCTGAGAAGTGTGAATCTGTGTCAAACACCTTCCTGAGACAGATACACACAGAACAGCACTGAAGTCCGCATTTATCTTGTGAGTTATAATGTTGAACATTAGTCTGAATACAAAACACGACACATTGTCTATGAAAAAACTATGGTTTGCAGCTGTTTGTCATTATTGTCATTACCAACAGAGAGAGAGAGAGTAATACAATAAACTTTGCGAAACCGATAGCGTTGTTGGTTTTAAGCAAAACAGTTAGAACACGAAAACTGGTAGATGTAAGCATTTCTTTTATAGTAGACAACTAGAGGGGTGGATAAACAATAAGCGGGTTAAAATAAATCAATCAATCCACGATAGGATCAATTTTACGGACAGCTGTTTCTGAACACAGATAGCTGGTTGGAGTCGATTGGTTGCAACTGCTTCAGCAGACCGTAAGAATCTTAAGTTAGTGTGACGTAACAGGATTCTGAATGCCCAAGATGGATGGATAGCGTGATCGGTGGTTAGAAAGGGTTCAACGACTGAAAAACGGGCTGTTTGCCTGTTTCAGCAACATTGCCATTCTCCAGTATGACGGAATTCTTCACCTATGTAGGTAAACGTTTCTTCATTCTGCATTCTGCCTATGTAACTTTCTCGGCAGTTACAGACATCTTTTGGTTTTAACTCGTGGCTTAACCAAGGAATTACTTAATAACAGCATTACATTATCCATGCTTAACTGTTGCACAACCATGAGTGAGAAAGCGAACTCTTCACAGAAAGAGAGAAGAAAAGAGGGAGAGGGGAAAGGACCTGACTAATGAAAACAGCTTCGTCTATATTCAAACATTCAACATCAACATGCACATCAACTGCTTTCAAACAAAAAACCGAGCTGTGAGTGAAAGTAAAGCGTCGTCAGCAAGACAGCTTTCGTCGCTCCACATCATGAAGTGCACTCACTTCACAGACTACTCGACCAAACAACAACACTCATGCCACTTAGTTCAATTAGCTTTCATCTCACCAATCATTGACCCTGTGAGCTGCGAAGTCCCCAGCCTGAGAGGTGAACCCAACATACAGTGGCCGATCTTCTGGTGAACGATTCAATTTATCTATGCCAAATCATCTATTCACCTCGCACCATATGCCAGTCGGTCGCAGTATCGACAAAAAATGCTCGGTGTAACCTAACCGTCGAAGTCTATGCAAATGTGAGGAGTGAACAGAGGAATTCCAATGGCAATCACTGCCAAATACCCGCTTTCCAAACTCTTCTTTGTACACTCGTTGGTGCCACCCGACGCGAGCGATCGAACGCAGACACCACCGGTCAAGTACCTGAAGACGGTTCACGTCTTCTGCCCTGAGCATCCGGGTTCCTCTGTCGCGAGGTAATACAGCCCTCACTGTCGCAGTTGTTACAAACAAGTTTTCAAAATTAGCTGAATTTGGTACCTTTCAGCGTTCACTTTTATATTATGTACCTAGGAAACTATGGCAGTAACCATGTGTGAACGTTGACCACCATGGATTGATACCAGCTCCCGCTGATCACAGTGAACAGACAACAAAACGAGCAAATCAGGTCGTAGTATATTTACCGAAAGTAGCGGACTTCACAATAAAGTGTTATGTCGATTGCCTTGTATTGCGCACATCACCTTCGCACATTGTGAGAAGTTGAACCGATGAAATATCACACTGTACGGATGTTTGTCGTGTTGCGATACCTTTGTGTGGGGCACATTGATCACTTTTCGTGCAAAATATCGACTGACTCTACGTCCGGATATTGATCAACATTCTTCTCTTCAATGCATTATGATAGTCATTACAAATTCCTTGACCAGAGATATGCTCAAATTGTCCTTGTAACATATCCAGACATTTAAAATGGCCAAATCGGACAGACTTTCCTAGCCCACCATTAATTACCCTGTGGCAACACAGCTTTAACATGTTGTCATCCATATCACCACTACAGTTGTTACTGTTAACTCATATCTTGCTAAGCTTTCCCTTACGGGTCAGTTCTATACACAGGTTTTGACTCAAGGTAGACAAAGGAACCGTCGACCTATACTTTTTGATTTGGTAACATAACAAGCTGAGTTCCCAGGTAATACCACGGGAACAAACAGCCAGTGATGTTTCTCTTACTGGTATCGGTGGTCCGGCAGGACTCTCTGCTGTTCGCAAGGGATAGACCTCGAATGTGCAAATACACTTCTTCTGTCACGGAATTCTGCTAAACTCATGAGCTGGTTAGACCTGAAACAATAGTAACACTGTTCAAGGCCACATTTCTTCGAACGTACACACTGCTCTGTGACACTGACATTAATTTCCGCCTGCTAACTTGTTTGCTAGTTTGAAGCCACAAAAAACTAGAATTTAACATACTGTCCGATATTTCTTCAAATTTTGTTCCGAGTTACGGTACCTCTAGGTTGAGTTGACTGGACTCATTTTGGCTAAGCCCACAACTTGCCGTTGAACTATAAAAGCAGTCAGTAACCGGCGTAAAGACAGCTGTACGTACCAGGATCAAGTCCTGTGACTTTCTTATGCGCTCTGGCTGGTCAAATATGTCATCAAGTCTAGCGTTCATCGGATGACGACTCTAAAGTTTGGGTTGGTCGTACTGCTCCGTCTCACCCCTTACGCATCACTTAACACGTCAGATTGTGTGCGACCTCGCAACTCGATCTGAACCAAAGTTGAAGGCAGCGCTGTCCACTTTGCGTCGGAAACGGTCACCATCTCGGAATTTGGCCGCCTAGTAGAGCTAGCCAGCTGACTCGAAATCCCAAGTTTACCGGGGCCGTTTCATCAATGCATACTTTGTCAGCAACCCACTGATTAGGTAAGTTAGTTCGCAATTGCAAATCACTTGATGTAGGTTCACTGAGGGTTGCTGCCGACAGGTTTGTCATACGATCTCTGTCCCCGCCTTGCCAAGGGTGTGCGCATGGCAATCACGGATTTTTCCAGCTGTACTGTACATCAGCATGGGCTTTGTCACAGCTTAACACATCCAGCCACAAACCGTATGGGACGTTTGGCCACACGGTGTTGGTTGTCCTGCCTTGTTGTCAAGATGAAGGCGTCAGCTGTAATCTCTTTGCTGCTGAGATGGTAGGTGAAGCTATACCTCGGGTGAGGTTAAAAAACTTAAGCATAGAGATGAACAAAAACAACTATTAGTAATGGGAACAAAAAGTGATTACCCAGTATGCAAGGCATGATGATAACTTGCAATGTATAGCGCATCCTGTTAGTATATACAAGTCCTGTGTACAAAACATCTTAGCAGAACTCGGGAAAATAGACTGAGTCTCTGTGGTCTACTTTTTGTTGCAGAATATACAGTCTTTTACATCTCATAATGTCTGACTGCCATGTTTGATTTCCATACTGACTGCTACTGAACCAAATACTCTAACATTATGGGACAGCTGTTCTGTCCAGTGATGTGTGAACAGTCATCCAAATCGTACTTCCCCTGTAATATCGAATGACACATATTGCGGTTTTCCGTTGGCATTCTTGTATTCTATGTTAACTACAAGATTTCTGGATCCATGCTTTTCAACACTGTATTTTCTCTGCAGTGTACTGAGTGATCAACTCTGACGAAATGCCTTCAAGCAGTACTTCAGTTAAATATATTTGGCTACTTATAAGTAACGTATTCAATAGTTACAAAGAATAATCACGAAGAAAAAGAAATGACATGGGTGGTGTATATAGAAGACAAGGTTTCAAGTGATCTACCAAAGAATCACCCGTTTTCACAGCTACGTCTGTGCTCTTCAAATTGGTCACGTAAAGAGAACTTCCCACCCATAAACGAGTCACTGTCACCAACTGTTGGTGCTACCCCAACTGGTATGTCTATTATGGTGCAAGAACAGATAGACAATTCTTAATTCAATACGGACTTCGCACCCACAGTTCTGTCTGAACACAACCTATGTGCAACAGAACAAGCGGACTCTGTGTATTCACTCTACTTTGTCTCAGTTATGTATTAGTCATGGTTCTTGATGGTCGTTACTAATGTCATAGACTGAAGAACAGGCTGTAATTCTCTTCTCGCTTGGAAGTATTGGAATCACTTTTTCAGCTGTTTCCCTGATGGCTGAATTACAGAATTCGCACCACGTATAACAAATGATTCAAACGGTAATGATGAAGTGCATTTGCTTCAATTCACTATATGTTCAGTAAAAGAATTAAGAAGAGTCATCAGCTGGTTTTGCATACTCACACGCATACCAGTATTTCCTCAGAAAGTAGTTCTCGGAACATCTTTAGAATTAGTACTTTCTCCGGAAATCTGGTTCTTCGATTCATGGCCTCAAAGTTTGTTTAGAAATGTGGACATATATCAACTCTGCAGAATCGTGTTTACTTTCTCTGTTGTTTTTGTTTTTGTTGTCGTTGTTGTTCACATATCTCGCCGGGTGTTGGTCAGGTTCGTGAGCCAGTCGCATTCTATTGCCACATCTAGCTTTTGCGGTTCCCCATTCGTGGATGGAGACGTTCGGATGTTACTGAAGAGCCCCCATTACCTAATCAGATTGGTCGGACTCAAAAGCAACCGTAGGAAGCTGACCTCTCTGCGGACGCTTGTGAAGGGCGTGGTGAATGGGATATTGGGCGTAGCACTAAGAAGTCCTTTGGAACCGGATTAGGTCAAGGTCGACAGATCACTGCTCGTCGCGTGTAATGACCTTTTCAACCGCGTGAGTGGGATGCGGTGGCTCAAGGCTACCTGTCTACTGCACGGAGTTGGTGCTTAGGTTTTCGTTGCCACTCTATATGGATTGTTGGAAATGGTGCCACCTGAAGTGGATCAAAACCTCCGATGACAGTTACTGGTAAAGCAGTTGATGGAAGGCCTTCTGATGGCTATTCTGTATCCAGTGCACACTGCTCACCTCACCCAACAGATGGAAACTGCTCAACTCGCAAGGATAATAAAAGAATTGGGAGCTATGTCTGTAGCCTCGGTGAAAGCGAATAAAATTACCGGCAACAACACTGGAATAAACGCGGTGGGCAATGAAGAGTCTGGAATGGGATGTCTACACTGTGGGCAACAACGCGGACGAACGACAAAAAAGAAAAGCAGCTTAAGCTACAGAAAAGAATACCGCTAGAAGGGTGGACGGTTTTTGAGAGTTCGGAAGTGAATTGTTTCATGTTCGTGGCTTCTGTCGACGTAGTCATCTAGTGAAAAGGGTTATTCAGAAGTGGGTCATACATGAATTCATTGAGATGGACTAAAAATTTGAACGACGCCTGATCAATACAGCGCATCCATTTCTTTGACTGCTTGCATAAGAGGTCGAAATGTAAAACGTTTGTCGACAGTAGGATACTGCTGGTGTGAAAGAATACATAATACATATTAACAACTAACTCATGAAATCCGAGAATCAAGCAGACTGTCTTTGAGGCCGAATTATTAGCTGTGACAGATATTGTGATAGACCCGAAAGGCTGTTGATCAGTTACGGCTTCTTGATGCTAACGGGACAGCAACAGAATGACGTGAACCAAATATGAGTGGATAAAACTTCCATTTGCCCAGCTCTCTTACTCCGGTTCTCCGTCAATAAGTACACCGGGTTATCAGGGAATGCTGAGTATTGGTAGGGCTTATGCAAATTAATAACACGTGGACTATGCATAACCGGCAGCATGGACGCCGCTATATACCGCTTCATTTCGAGGAGGAAGTGGAGATGCAAATAAGGGAAATTTCAGATAAGGTTGCTATCCAGAAAACGCACATCACACCCTCGTTCCTTTGACAAAGAAAGAATAAACAAAACACCGGTTTTGTATAGATTTTTGAATGGTGATCGAGACGACATAGACTACAAGTGTGCCAATGTCTTCGATCATTCACATGGCTGATGTGCTACAACAAACGAAGGTGGTCACGATTTTCGGTCTACGCTCCGGATTCCGTCTGGCAATCGAACCTTCCGATCGCACTCAGACTTGGTAGAAAAAATCTGTTGACTCAAACGCACGTCATTCAACTTATTCGACACACCCTTCACATTTCGGCGCTTAAGGGTTCAGTGAGTGAAACGACTGTATATTTTGGCAGTGTATGAAGTCTATATAATGGTTTATGACAAAACTTACTCGAAGCCCAACATACATCTAGACTTCGAATAGAATTCTGAACTCTGAACTTCGGATCACTGATGCTTAGCCACACCTCAGACGGCCGTCAAATAGTTGGACACTTGTTTAGTCCAGACGAAATCAGGCCACTGCAAAGGGGAAAAAACGACGATTAGTTAGGCATTGGTTCCAAGTTCCAAGAGCACGTTGAAACAGTTTCCAGGGGAGGGGTTGCGGAGTACTACAGTCGGCTGATGAAAATGTTTTGTTCCATAATTTCATCTTTGTAAAAATTCCTTCGATAGGGTGAAAGTTCGAACGGGCCAGCATTCCGGGATTAGAACGAGAAATGAACAACGACAGACACTGAAATTTCCCCATGCAAGAGAAACGCTCGTTGTGGCGGCGGATACCAGGGAATGTGGTAATAGGCCAGTACTTAAGATGAAGTAGGGAGTAATCGAACATGCAGACAGAGTCTTGGTGCCGATGGAGCAGAGGCGTTAGACCGTTGAGAAGGGATATTCGACAGTCGCATTGTCACTGAACTGGTGTAAACAGTATCTGTAAGGTCTAAAGTTTCAAGGGTGTACCACAAGCCTTTGAGGCAAGTCAGATGTGCAAAATGGAGGTAACTTCCATAGAATTATGATTTCACGACCAATCACGTGTCGTTGAAGTCTTCGATGTCACGTAGACAAAGAATTTCTAGAGGGGTATTTTGAAGTTAATACCTCAATAATTGCATAATACCCACAGACACTGGTGCGATCACAGCCTCAACATATGGCCCTGTAGGGTAACCGGCGCACTGAACACAGACATGAGGATCCTAAAGAATGGCTGAAAACAACAGCGTCGCAGTGTTCTCAACATCAAGAGAATAACAGTTTGAAAGAGTAAAAACAGCAGCTCAATATGATAGTCATACTGAGAGAAGTGAAAGGGGATTTGTCGGGGAAGGTCCCAGTTACCCGAAAATATTTTGCTAAGAAGACTAACAAACTACACTTGTCAGTGACCTTCACCGTTGTCATGGCCGTGTGCTTCTCTGGTCTGCACAACCCCCTTCAGTCGCCATGACAACTGCTATGCCTACTCTGCACTGTCTGGACTTTTGTCTGGTTCATTAGTTTGACCTTGATTTGTTGCTAGTCTTAAACCTTATAAGTACGAATGGGTTTGTGACCATGTTTTCTTCGAGCCCGGTGACGTTAAGCCGTTTGAAGGCCAGTCCTTACTCTGTGTCCATACCGTAGCCTCAGGTGGATGGGTTGGCTGGGCACAGACTAATAACTGACTGCGTATACTTCGTACTCCTTCAATCTGTTATCCGCCGTATCAATAACCGTTATTCCGTTCCGTTTACCTGCTGGTAGGTCGTGAATCCAGTTACCACAGGAGTCGAAGTAGCAACGCCCAAAAATGAACTTGAAAGGGGTCAGTAGCGTAGGATAAGATATTGTGCACACGGACAGTTCGTTCGCATCTCATCCCTCGCCGTAGCTAAAGTAACGCAACCAATATACGGCGGGCACAAATGATAACAATGGTGAAGAATGCCGACATGATAAGTGAGGTTGAAATGATCAAGAATCAAATGACACGACAGGAAGCAAGTAAGGAGATTTATTTTATGGGGTTAAGTGGTCGTGAGCACTTGGTTTAGGGATGGAGAGAAAGTTAATATGTACTTTTAAGCTTGATAGGAAACCAAAATCTGTGGGAAGGGGATATAATACCAAAATGAAAACGCCAGAGAACCAGAGGAGTTTCTGGGAATGGGACAAATTTACCAAAGCAGGGAAAAGCTGATGACCATTTTCTTTCTGGAGGCATAGCAGCGGGTTTGTTCGGAGAATGGCTACAACCTCAGTGAACCACTCACCTTGCTTTGTTGCTGCTCGATATGGGATATGAAATACATTAATATCAGACTCTGTAACTCGTCTCATGTGAGTGCTCCATGATTGCATTATGGACGACGCCAGTTCCAGAGGTACACAGCCATCTTGGAATGTGTTCGTTGATGCGCATCCCCAGTTACCTTGATGTACACCCAGCGAATTCGCATCTACAAGTACGGATGAAGCCATATATTGTATTTGATTAAACGATCAAAGCGCCCGGGTCCTTCCTCGTTAAGGTCCGTACTTGCGTAGATTCATCAATGAACACGACCTTCTAAGCGTTATACTTCACTTTGCCGCAGCTGCAAGTCTTCGTCGGATTAAAAGTGAAATGCTGTCTTCTTTGACTGATAACTAAAGGTAAACATTTTTTAATGGAACAATCATTATATAAGATTTTAGGCCAGCTGATTTGGTGTGTTTCTTGATAAATCAAGTTGGGTAGCCGTTGCCAACCAACGTATCACAAAAATGGTTCATTTTCGACCTTGTCAGCTGTAACATTCTTAACAGTCCTATGAAATACAACACAAATGATGCCATGTTTGTACGAAATTGGGGAAAACTTCTGGAATGTACATACTGCTCAGAAAAGTCTTGCTTATGATATGTGCTTTTAGACAGAGAGCCATTTATACTCCTGTGCAGTTTTATCATCACCCTCAGTTTCTTCTATGGGTCTGCCGTTCTTTTGCAACTGATTCATTTGGGCTTTCAACCAGGAAATGATGAAATCGCCGTCTACCTATCGTCGACAGAATTCTGACCGTCAAACTGTTAATCTAACCTGATGCCGATAATAATCCACAAACATGTTTGCCAGCACAGATCCCAGTCGGCCACTTATTGCAGCTGCATACTTACCTGCTATCGATGTCAGTTACTGACAGGTGGCAAATGGGTAGTGCGATAACCTTTACAACCAGTGTTTTTATTGACATCGGAAACCCCTGATCGGTGAAAGTTTTGGAGAATTTTTTTTTTAACGCTTGCGAAAATTAGTAGATTCTGTTAGTAACACAGAAGTTTACCGGTTTACATGAAGTGAAAGGCGTCACAGAATAGAAGGCTTCCACAATGGGTGACCTGGCAATAAAGCATATCCTGAGGATCCACGACGTATCCTGGCGGTCAAGCGTTCGTGTCGTAAAAACAAAGAATCACTATCGCGCATTCAGCACCTTCAGATCAACTGCATACTGGCGACGCTATATCAGGAGTAGATTAATGGGCTTACTGAATGCAACAGTGAGACAATTAAAGAATGATTATCAAGAAAATGATGAAAGTGGTAAAATCAAAACTTCTAACTTAGATGAAGCGGTGAAATATCGAGATTCACGTGGGACAGATGTCAACGGCTTTAAGTCGAGGAAGCTCTTCTTGAATAAAAAGATGTATTGGTGGTAATTTCTAGACACAGTCTAATGTGTACGATCGAGTGGAACAGCAATGCAAAGTACACGTGGCCATGAGTTACAAAATCTGCACTATATGTATTAAGAGCATACAAGAAATGTATCGTGAAATCAAGGAGCAATACAGTGTTGTTTTGACAACAAATCAGAAAATATCAAAAAACCACGGAAATTGTAGGAGTTCTGCATACCGTACAATGCCACGTATAAATCACAGGGAAATTCAACAGAACGGCTCACAAACTGAAATTAGCGGCAGTTCAGGATGACCCAAAAAGTGGCGTAACAGATACAAACTTGTTTACACATAGTATAGGACATTCCAACGAAGGATTTGATAAAGGATACAGAAACACGTCACCCTTGTTGAACAATATGTGTTCACTGTTGTTTACTTTCGCATATCAAGTAACGAGTGTCCGATGCTAATCAGGGACTTAGGTCAAGCTTCTTTTGAGACCAAGCACATTCATACATTGTTACCCTATCCATCCGCGAACACCCCGGTTGCTAATGCAAAACTGAACAGCCGTTCAAGACCATGTCTCCTTGGTTTGTTCAGTGAAGCAGACAGAATTCTTCTACCAGTTCATAAAGTTCTAATTTTGAACTTGTATTCTGTTGCTATGTAGTCACCGTTAGGCTCACTATTGTGGATGTGGATAGCGTACCTGCTGGGACGAACACAGTACATTCTAATCACAACTTCACATTTGATACCGATGAAGATGGACCAATATCTTTTCTATATGTGACACTGAATAGCCATGCAGGCGGCTATTCTCAGACAGATATTTCTAGGAAGGGAAAGGGGAATGGCCATCACACTCACTTCTCCGGTTACGCAACTCTCAGGCAAAATACCTCGTTCGTATTTTGGCACACAAAGCTATGAAATTATTTACGGATAACACCGCCTAAGAGAAAATGATATTTTTTGCGACAGGCGCTTATAGAGAAGGCCTACCCTGAAAATTTTATTCTCAGGCACATGGGACTGATAGTAGTGAAGTTCAAACTCCAGTCTGCGATTAAGAAGTTGTTTTTTAGGACGGTAGACTACATGGACTACACGCTAGCTGAACTGATGATCCATGCAAGGAGTAATACTGCTGAAACCTCCTACAGTACACCACAACTACGAACCTCGTTCAGATCCAACTCATTAGTTTATGCATAACTCAAACGTACGTTGCATAAACGAAGGACCTCATTTTGTATGTTATTCTCTCGTTGGCTCCTTTGGAGTAGGTTACACTGACCACGCAATCAGTAGCCTTTCTAAAATTATACGTCACACCATCCCACATTCCTGGTTAAGAGCGAGGTGAAATCACTTTCGAGTGTAACTCTGGCGCATCTCGTTTACTCAGAGCACCGAGTCTCACCACCCATTTACCGCTTGCCCAATCGTAAATTCAGAGAAGCCAGGTTTCGTATTCCGGCTGGAATTCGGTTGTGCAACCCACAGTTGTACGTTCAGATGAAATTTGTCCAAGCCCTACGGTTTCAATGGTTCGATGTTGCCAAATTGACATATCCGAAGTCTAATCTAGTCAAATAATCGACTTCCAATTCAGAACCCTTTAAAGTGATTATGTGACAAATAGCTTTTGTTTTTGAGCGCTTGACTACCGTGATAATATAAAACGTTACACAAATATCCCAATGATGAATAACCGAGAGCAGACTCTTCGTCAAACCACCTTCACTTCTGATGATCCAACGTGGGCTATTCGAAACACTGTACTTTGTGTGTTGTCTGCGAACGCAATGCTGAATTTGAAGGTCCTGTAAATCTAAGTGTCAGCGAATCAAACGTAACTGACTGTTGACTACTCTTGGTTTTGGCACAATACTTGACATCAACGTGGAGCCGAAGCTTGAGGAAATGTGTAATACCGTACCCAGTTCGGTGCTCATTGGTTCATCCACAAATAAACTGTTGATAGCTGGTGAAATCAGAATTCTTGTCAGTACCGTATCTGTTAATTCCCATAAACTGATGTCTACTATTTAACTGATAGGCACCGGAATTGTGGACGGTTACTTGTATTGGAGACGATGGAGCAAAACTTCACATAAATCGCACAGCCGAGAACAAGAAGAGAATAAGGAAGCCTGGGTGTGTATGCGCATCACACTGAGTCTTCTTGGAATGGCACCGGTATCCCGGTAGGTTTGAAATGCACTGCATCCATTTACTTGAGTGGTTGATAGTTCACCTGAATTTTTCTTGCGTTACGGTTTCTCTTTACTGAGTGTATCAACATTTCACGAAAATTAACAACCCTACTGAAAGTTTTATTGTTCACCTAGACATACAGCTCTCTTTGGAAGAAACCACCAGATTCTAGTTTCAAATTTGTCATATCTTGTAACTTATCTGTATTCTTGTCGAAACAAAGTTTTGAATTCTAGTCGACCGTTTCATGAGGTAGCCGTGTTGATCGTTGCGTGACTACCCGACCTATCATGTGCAAACCTTTCGCCACATTAGTTTGTATGCAATGCACTGATTGCCATTAAACGAAGACGCCAACTATCCTGTTAATTCATACCCATCAAGCTGAGACTGAATGAACCGAACAAAATAACAAGACAGCTACTCTGTATTCTTCCGGGGCTATCGGGCCGCCTGAACATTACTCATAAGCGAGTCCTTCACAGGAGTAACATATGCCTGTTCAGTCTTGCTTATGGTAAAGTCCATCGCTTACTAGCCAGTACGATTGTTTCTAGAGAACATGGACCGAAATTCAAAGTATGGCAACGGTAAAGATGTGTGCTACAGACCAACTCAAGCAGAATCACAACTCGTGCACACTGTATCTTTTTGAGATGGAAAAACTGGAAGGTCTATGTTGATACGCAGGCTGCAATCACTTGTGAGTGATGTACACCTTATAAAGACTGAAGTCTTCTTTTGCATATCAGTACCAAATGCTTGTTAGCTGTAAGTAGTGCATTTCAATACTTTGTGTTCAAAGCCGTCCTATCAGCCGTCGTAAAATAGTGCAGATGTTTTTCTTTTATTTACCGTCACCACCTAAAAAACAAAGCTTCTGTCTACAGAGTTCTGACTACCTTTCCGGTTGGCGTTCCCAGCTTGTCTGCTTTGGCTATTTGATCTATTGCACTCGCTACGTAATACCAACCAGGCTTTCAGTGTGAAGGTACATCGACACAGTCTGTTCGTATTCTGTAAGGACGCATCATTACTTGATGGTCCCCGTACGCATTTCAGTCAGCCAGCCTACACGCGTAACAAAATGATGCATCTGTGTTTCCGATCAGAGTTAGTACATTGAGCGGCCAACGATGGATAAAAGTGGCGAGAAATAGAGAGAAAAGATGTTCATCGGCCAAACGAGTGGTAGTTTCGGACTAGGAACTACCAGAAACAGACAGATGACGACAAGTCAGCATATAACATCTATTTCAGCATCTCCATTGCTGTAACTAGTATAACTACCAACAAATATACAAAATCATTGACTCTGTGGTTGTGTTCAATGTTCAGGCAACAGTATTCGGCATGCCACCAGTCTGGATCTTAAAAATTAGATAAGCATGTTGACGCCTGGTTCTCAGGTAATTTAGTTTGTCCCGTTATCAATGCTGATTTCTTTCTGTGGCTGCTATCCCCGAACAGCTATATAGATTCTCTGGTCGTAGTCCGACGAATGCTTGGCCTGGAAAAACAGTATCTATCCGAGGCAGTCGCCTTTGCCAAAGAAGCGAAACAACCGTCCAACCTCCCCAGTGGTTCGTTGATCAGCGCGCCCACAATGAGTGTGAAACAGTCCACGTCGATCAAATCCAACAACACGAACCAACCAAGTATGCTATACTAATATTAAAATCAATGTTGAAATCAGTCGTCTTGCTACTTCATAATGACGCCAAACTGAAAAGTTCAAATACTTCCATCCACATTTGTGAATTATCATTCTATTCTCATTTTACATTGCCGTGTTATCCAACCGACTCATTTCTTTTCCTACCCTAACATGTCCAGTTGCTAACCTGAGTTGCCATAGAAAGAGAGTGTGATTCAAACAGCACGAGTTACAGTTATGTCGCGGTGAATTTTCAGCACACATATTGTAGCGAGAAGGCGTCCAATAAAGCACAACCTTTATTGTCCAAATCGCTAGTCACATGCAACGCGCGCTCTCTCGTTTATGAGCCATAATTCCAACCCGCAGCACACCCCGGTTTCCGTTCACACGCCATGTGCACTTCTAACCGGTTTACGTGTGTG
>QNGE01002315.1:27738-47517 GCA_008508345.1 Paragonimus westermani | reverse complement strand
TTTCCGCTTGCCATTCCTCGTCTGTTTGTCCGATTTCGTTGCGCGATGGCTCGTCCGGCTGCTCGTGCTGTCCGCCATCCACCCAGTGTTGGCCTTGACCGTATTCCAACATCGTGTCGAGATGTTCCTCTAAATGTTGGAAAAACCACGCCTCCGATCTGGCCGTCTGTCGTATTTCGCCTACCCTGCCTCGCCCGTTGGTCCGATCCAGTCGAGCGATGACTCATCCGGTCGGGCACGTTGTCCCTGATCCGATCGCGGCAGGTTTTCGAACGTACCTCTCCGCGTTGAGGTATTCGGCCGAGCGTTCGCACCTCCGACCTGACAATCCACCACAATATGTGGCTACAACAATTATACTGTTTACACCAAACTTAATTTTCTGTCTAGAGAGAACGGTATGAGTAACATCAGAAAGGTTTTCTTCATGAAACATTAAATTCGACTAAGACTGCCGGGAAAATACTTCACTGCAATTAAAAACGACTGACTTATATCAAGAAGACTGCTGTATTTATCTCCGACAGTGAGGTGGTCAATGAAACCAATATGAGAGGACACACGTGTAGACAGTAATACATTGGTGGTGGAAGCTGTGGCTCAAAACCTGAAAAAAGGACAAGCCCTAACTGGTAGACAATTTAAAGGAGAGAACCTAGACGTTTAAGCTGTCTAAACCACGAAATTCAATACCAAAGTACGTTCAATCTGGGAACAAAGTGGTATTTTAAACTGTAAGATAAAATAAGACGCGGGTGTCTGTTAGAACAAGATCTAAGAGTCGTTTCGTGACCGTTAGAAAACATGCCATAATCGATATGAAGGATTTAACTCAGATTAGTGCGTTTCTCCCACAAATACATAATGACGAAGTTTCTTATCACATCGAATGGATGAACTTGTAGTGCAGCTGAAACAACCAACATTGATTTGACTTGCAATATATTTAGCCTGATGACGAACCATTGAAAACGAGCTTAATCGCTACACAATAAGTTAGCATTTCTCCCATAAACATGTGAAACAACGGACGCTTGAAGAGGCTGTCGTTTTGCATTGTATTTCATTACCAAATAACCATCATCGGGATTTTCTGTTACACCACAAGGTGGGACGAGAAGCAAACGAGAAAATTGAGCAAATGAATGAATGAGTTGGGGTAGTTGGACAATACCCGTGCTAAGCAACTTGATTCACAGAAGTCTAAGGCAGATGTATAATTGTTTATGTGCACACAGGACTGGTTCATGACCGCCATATCGAAGTGTACCCTGAATGTTAAGTCCAGGTAAATCCAGCAGCCTGAGATCAATACACTATGATCGGGTTTAACGGTAGCTTGCAAGTCCGGACAATGACGACTCTTTCAAACACATTATAAGTTCTTCCAATCGATGTAATGAAAAACTCTTTCGTTCGAAGCAAAAATTATTACCCCTGAATGGTACTTAATTGTAGACATAATTCTCTCCAACCGTGATTACTTTGCCAACTGTTATCTGTTGCTGGCTTTGCTTGAGTTGTATCAAATAGCCAGTCAGATTCAATTCACAACCTGTCGAGATTTTAACCGCGTAACCTTTTCACCAGCAGGAATAAAAGTGATGTTATACTTAGCCTTCTTGTCAATCTTATCCAATTATGTTCACAGTTGATTGAACAATCGACATTGTGAACAAGTCCATGGTTATGACCGGTGTGCGAGTGACTCATATAGGCAGAACGAACAAAAATTGGACTAAGGTGTCAAATCTGCTTTCCAGTTAAAGGCAGAACACCATGTACAGTTAGTAGCATTCTTTTCAGATTAGCCTGCCACAGTGATCAAAACCAAGAGCCGTTTGCACATAACAGTCATCACAAGTGGCTTGATTCACATCATTTACGGTTTCACTCAGCCATCCAGTGTAAACCTTCAGAAATATGACAAGGAGTTACGTGAGTGGAGATCAGCCGATCAATGCTGACTAGCCAAATGTTAGGCGCGTATAAAAACGAAACCCTTATGTTTGAAAAATAAAATAGAGACCTCGGTGGCAAGATTCAAGCTGGGAAAGAAATATATTGAGAATATAGAGTCAAAAGTAGTTCATTATAAGCATACATATTAACCCATTCTAGAAAACGTGAAGAGAGACTAGGGTTTGAAATTAGACCAAAAACCGGACAAAACCTTCATTATACCACCTCCCAGAAACACTGGAGAAAAGAAACAGTAGAAGGTCAGATTGGCTCAGGTTCCCGACAAACAGGGCTAGGGTATCACCAAGCTACTGACTGCTGATTGATAACTGAATTCAATAGACATAACTGGCCTGACCTACCTGAGCCAAACGTACTCGCCGTCACTTTACCGACGGTATACTACGAGTACTTTGATGGCCTAACGACTTAAGATAGCCAATGCATTTACGGCCGCATTCATGGCAACGGCATATAAACGTGTCGCCAAGACATATGACAGCTGTGGTCCTTTTGTGCACCGAGCATTTGAATACATTGCCGCGTAACTGTCGATGGTTGAATCTTTGGACGCCCGTCCGGATTGTCTTGTTCAAGATTGCCCCCCCTCAAGATGTAAAATCAATATTAAAGCGCGAAGGCCTTAATAGGACATCATCCCGGCATCACAGCTTCTGACCATCAGGGGTTTGCTTAGTTGATTTGGACTGCGCGTAAATTAGACACTCTAAGCTCCGTTTGGCACTCATCTTGCGGACAAAGCTGACTGAGCATCAGCAGAGATTTGATTCAGTCGGTGTCCTCTCATTGAGGTACTTCACTGTTCAGAACCATGTGCGACCACCAAATATCTAAGATATATCCTAGATATCGCATACGGATGCGGTTCAAATACTACACATTCCGCTGATGTAACGTCCAAATTTCACCATTCTACAACAGCGCAGACGGTTTGGTTTTCATCACCAGACTGTGGTTCTTCCAGACACGTTAGTCCGAGATCAGCGCTAACCGTCGCCACGCGAGATCGCAGCTGGCGGTCCGTGGACAAAGCTTTCGACCGACTACTACCCACGTAGCAAACATCTGAACAGCAATCAACTGTATCTTCATCGATGCGAATTTTAGATGCAGGCATGACACATTCGTCGAGAGAATGCTGAAAGAAAGAAAATATCTTGCCTGTGATGATATCCAAACTAAATTTGGCTTCCAGGACATTCTCACTCAGTCGGTTATGCAGGATTCGTGTTACCGTCCTTCCAGCGCAGCTTAAAGGACCAATGCCCTGATAACTGTCGGTGCATCGCTTGTTACCCTGATCTTCGAACAAGGGTACGCTCAGAAAACCGTTGAATTCTTGAAGAAATAATTGCTCCTACAGGATGGACGCAATCAATTAGAGTGAAGCACGTTCCAGATCTTGGCCACCGTGCCGCAGAATTTCCTTTGGTAATCCATTTCCACCTGCAGCCTGTTCTTATCACCGTTGTCCGATGATTGTCTGAATCGTCACACAGTTGAACAGCGCGTTGTGCTGAAGCTTTTACAATACTAAGATTCAAACTCGTGTTGTGTGTTCAGAAACAATTATTTGTAGGGTTGTTGCTAATATGACAGTTACAATGATTGTGAACCCTGATGGTTGGCTTTCTCTGTTATGTTGTTCGCTTTCCCATAGTGATATATAAACGGTATATAGTATTCACTCATAAAGATGCAGCGAAATTTGCCCTAACACAAATCGTGCAATACCAGCCTACTGTTTTCCTTATTCAAATGCCAGACGGGAAAATGTTTTCAACGTTATAGATGATCATTTTGGTACTGCAGTGTGTATGAACCTATTCGAAAGAGTTGTCTATAGCTAAATGGGAATTTTCAAACACGTCTATCGTATAATGTGAGTTAGAACCTTCCAATATTTATCCGTTTGAATTTCTGTGCTTTCAAACCACGGTACTGGAGAGTGGTGTAAAGCTTAGTTATCAGTGAGCTGTTCACTGTTGTCTTACTGTAGGTGTGTGACCCCATTCAGAATCCCATTGGTGTATATAAATCCGCATAGTTTGAGAAGCGAAGGTTCGCTTCTCATTTTGCTTTCTTGGAAGCGATAGCAGACACGAATCTTCTTTTAAAGTTTATTTGCTCTTCACAATATTTCGAGTTTTTAGTGAGCGCTTCTCGGCTTCGTGCTCTCGACGCCGGTTTGGTTCGAGTTTACAAAGTTCGACGCCAGTTTCGTCGCACCGAACAAGATGCTGCTTTGGTGGCACTTGCAAGTGGAGTGGTTGGGGCTGGTCCATTCGTCATATCGCAAGGTGTTCTGTATTTCCGCCGTGTTGGACTAAATTACTCCATGGCTCTGACAACTAGTGAGTCAATTTCTGTACCATTTACGCTACTGCTCCTGAACCGTGTGCGATTGTGTTTAAATTGTGGTTCTGTGTCAAAAAGTTTGTCTGTGTGTGAATAAATGAGTGGATGGTCTCGGTTTTTAGGCACATTATTTATTAGAGGTGTGCATTGTATCAAACTTAGGTACCTCAACAAGTAAAAATATATGGAATTAGAAAGTGTGTTATGCTAGGATACGACAGAATTTTTCTCGATAGAAGCACTTCAAATTGTGATTCGGATCTACTTCATGTTCGACCACGAGGAAGAAATGTTTTTTTTCGAGCCAACCTCGGTAGCGGTTTACCTTATCTAGCCTTGGTTCTGGCATCTTCTTCCGTCAATTCCAGTCAGACTTCTGTGAACTTCATGCATGGTACAGTAAGTGATGCGTTGTTATTCTTGGAAAGTATAATTTTACCAAGCAGGAGAGGGGCGGTGAGTTCCAACCTACACGTTCGTATGATTGTAGGTGCTAGATGTATGACACGATCTGATGACTCGATCAGTTACTGAGCTCGGTAACAGACAATGGCGTATCCTGGTGCACGCCTATATCTACGTAACGGGGCAGTAATATTACTTATGAGCTTGCATTGACCTAGGACCGGACGACTGCGCTGACATACATAAGTCGTTACCGAATCACACTCTCCCAGTGAACTATGGCTCGGTAAACCTTCCAAATAAGCCACGTTAACGGTTGGATTTATTCTTAGTGAGATTTTCAGAGTATTCGGTATTTAACAAGGTTTCTCGGGCTGACATCAGCTAGTAACAATCCGATATTCTGTATGAAACAAGAATACCAGCACGCGTTTGTTTGCAATTTGCGCAAGACACTTAGATTACAACTACTGCGCGGTCCACGTGATCATGCGATAGACGCTGATTGATAACGAACCGTTCTCTTGTTTGCGTTGCGTTACATGTAGAACATGATGCTGATTCAGATCAGAAAGGAAGCACATCTGTTGCTTGTTCTTAATTCTGGCACATGGCATATACGTCGTCAACGTCTCGTTAAAAGTTATTTCTCCTTTCCTTCCGTCTGACAGCCGCTGCTCTAGGTGGTCTGTAAATATCTGCTAAAACTAGTTCCAGTGGATTCCAGTTTGAAAATTTTTCGTAATAGTTTTACTCTGTTTAAGTTCATTCAGTAACACCGTGGGGTTGAATTGACCTAAGTCGGAACAAATTCTGTGACACAATGTAAGCATGATGAGAAGAGTTGCGAGCAAAGAAATTTTATCTGACATAAAGCTGGCAAAGGCCTACCTACTAGAGCCCTCTGCACAGATTACTGAACAAGCTACACATGGTCTTCAGCATAGAATGTGTTACCAAATCTGAGCTACACATTACCTGACTTGACATAGGCATTTCGGTTGCTGCTCAGAGTCACTGTAAACAAGAACGAATAAACGAAACAACTCTCGTGCGGCCTATCTCAGAATGACGTGTTAGACAACCTTAGTCAAATGGTGATACACCCCTCCTCATGTTGATATGGACAACGGACCTTTCCGCACGTGTCGCTTAGCTATTGACATTTGTATCGGACAAGTGGGCATGCTCCCGACCCTCGTCCGATAACAATTTAAAACGCCTTTCCCGAAGAGCATTCGAAACGTAGTCCCATCAGACATCGAACTAGAAGCGCGTTAGGGTTTGGAAACAAACCGCATAGTTCCAACACTGTTAGAAAATATGGTAAGCAATTACTTCTAGCCCAATCTGGGACCAACGGCAGCAACCAAGGAAAGAAAGAAAGCGCGAGTTAGACTCCGGCCCATTCGGTAGAATTCGAAAGCGCTCCAGGCGAGAAGGACGTGGAAACTTCTAGTGCGGTAAACAACACCCGAAAAGGTCCAGGTTAAATGACCTCAAATGATGCAAGAATAGATTATTCGTTAGGAGAGGGGCGAACATTCGTTGCATGCAATTAGTTGTACGACTGAAGGGAGTGGCACTGAATTCATATCAGACGTACACAGAATCATGCGTACAAAACAGACTAGCAATAAAACACGGTTGCAGCCGGGATCCTTAGAGAAGTCACACGATTGCTGGGCACTACACATCAACTGTGTGTGCACACAGTTAAAAACATCGCGTCGGTCGAAGCACGTGTTATTTTTCACCAGATACGAAAGAATTAAGCCGACGCGTCTAATCAAAAACCATCCTGTTTCATGATTATACGGACTCCCACACACAGAGTGGACTGTGGCATTCCAAAATTGTACGTGGCTATCATTTTGACACGTTCAGTTCCATTCCGTTTAGTCACTCTCAGCGTCATCTAACCATATGCCGAGTTTCGTCTGATCACCCATCGGTCGTAGACAGCTATTTTGTGAGTCGTGACACAAACTTTAAGATAACACGGCTTGTCTAGTTGTGTACAGGGTGTAGTTTAACTGTGTCTCGGTTCCCGAGACATTGCAAACCAGACTGAATGGACTAATTCAACGGTTCCTGAAACGCATGGTGTAAAGAACCCGAAACAGCAGGAAGAGGATTCTCCCAGGAAGGAGATTGAAAGAGAACGATGAGGGATTTCGAATCGTGCATGGAGTGTGAATAGAATCAAAGAAGACTGAACGCTGATTGTTAGGGAAAAACGGTTCATACGCTCTTAGAGCTGCAAGTCAATTCTGGTCAGAGGAAGTTTCAGAGACATCCTACAGTTAATTTTCGCTGTATCTAGTTCATAACGGAATTACTAAGTCGTAGTTATATTTGTGCCTTAAGTACGCAACGTAACAACACGAAACTTGTATTACAGTAAATCAGGACAAAAGAAGCTAGGTCAGTTAACACGAACACAGTCGTCTAGCCAAGTAGTTCGTGAAGCGCGGATGTCAGGTGATATGAACCCACACACGTGCACAGGGTCGATTAGTCAGTAGACCGGTCGATCAAGGCAGGACACGCTACGCGGTTTATACAGGACGCAGCGAAACCTCACGGGTACCATGAGCAGGGAGCCAAATGTCAGACACGCAGGAGCGAATAGCGGTAGTTTTCAGTGTCCAGGATAAAGTTTGTTGGATTGGATGGATGGATGCATCATTGACACGGCTTTTGAGAGAACCCGATATTAAGTATGGGGAAGACGAACTGAGCTAAATCAGCGATGATCTGTGTCACACATAAAGTTACCTAAGAGAAACTAGTGCCACGTTGCATTTCACATCGTGATAATCCACTTTGATCTGAGGTCATTTTGTTAAACCGTTAAAAAGTAATGTTTCAAAGTGTACGTATCATATAACTGAAATATGGGTACGGGAAACTAGTGCATAATGGATATACTTTTTTGTGATGGGGTGTGTTTTCATAGTCGCTCTTGTGCTGTGTCGTGTCGTGAAAATGACAACGCAAACGTCCACGCCACGCCAGACACTCAAGCATACTTTTCTGCACCAGAATGTAAACAGTTATCAGTTCGTCCTCCCACCAATGATGCCACTCGATCAGGCGTCAAATGATAACTGAATTGCCTTAAAGCTTTCGAGAATTGGCTGTCTATGTACCAAGGCGTGACGTTTACGAAGGTCCTGATCTTGGATGGTTTGCGCGTACCTTCGGTCGAATTAGGGATGAGGTGGCATACACGTGACACTGATCAGACAGTCTGCAATTATCGGTAACGTAAGTGTGTCGATGATTGTGGCACTCATGACTGCATTTATCTGTTCAATCTGTTAGCCACACCTCGGACGTTTTTCCTCACAGGGTACTGCAACTTGATTTAAGGTTACTAGTGATCTACGAACATATCTTTAGGCTTCATATATCAACTCTTTTTCATAAGCGATTTCTACGATATACGTAATAAGGATTAATTCACTCAAGCCTCTCCTTCCGTTTTCAGTGCTCGGTATCTTGAGCTGCTCCGTCACCGGTCTGGTCTGGGTGTGTGCCGGTTTGACCCACTTCCATCCGGCCGCTTTCGACCAATCCGAGGTAGAGTTCGAACGGGGTATCGGGCAGGTACCAATCAGTGGTTTGATTCTTCTCTTCTTCACCCACTTGGTCCACGTGACCTTGCGCAGCGGTTGCCTCATGTTGTTCACCGCACAATTCTACTGGATCGTCCTCGGTGTGCTGGGCTTTCACCTTCTGTTTGTTCTGCTGTGTTTGATCGTTGCTCGTTTGTGCACCAGAGAGGATTATTCGAATCCCTCGCAGGCTAACGTGAGTTTATGTGATTGCAGTCCATATTTGCTGTCAGAATCCACCTTCGGTTATCTGTATGCCCAGGTTACGGGGCAACATTAAGATGTAAGGTAACACCCTCGACCCAATATATTCCTGTGACATGCTGCATTCTCATTTCAACTTGGTAGACAAAATATGCAACTTGACAAAATGATATACCGAATGGTTTACAGCACTGACTGGACAGGGGCGGGGTGCCCTGACCTAGTTTAGGTCTATTGCGCCCTTGCTGATGTGAACTGGAATGATAAGCACTCACATAGAGTATGTGAGTCTCGATACTAGTTGTTCTAGTGATCTTCGAAGAACACCAATCGTAAGGGTGTTCAGTTACGTCTCGAACTTTGCATCTCGACTGCAAGCCTAATATCACCAATCTAACTGACACGATTTCCTTAGGGTTGCTACGACTGATGACTAAGTGTTGAAAATCTAAATAGAGGGGTCGACAATCAGCCTAACATCTGAACTATCAATTTGGGCTGAATAATCCATCAGTATTCACAACAATTTACTGCCAGACTTTCATCTAGTCGCTGTATCTCACTCTTTCCTATGTGGGACCTTCCTTAGATGTTCCGACTGAACATCGATTAACCGTGCTCAGACTGTTGACCAAAACTAAACAAACTTTTAATCATCGAACGATATCTTGATCCATCCCGGCCTCACCCCCAAGGCATGTAGATTAATATATATGCTGAGGATTTAGGGTGAACAATCATACTGTGGCATAAGCATTCCTACACTACAGTTTGATAACGTCTCATGCCATGCAAGTGCTATCATCTGACCAAATGAATAGAAAATGGTGGTATTTCTTGACCAGATTTTCACCGAGCGGAATTGAAATGACGCAATAACGGTAGTGATACTCAATTTCCTCTTTCCAGAATGACGGGATATTTGAAAATGTTAGTGTCCCAACTCACCAGCACATCATTATGAGAGTGTTCAGCTTGTCTCTCAGTACTGACTATCGACCATGTTCTGCTCGATCAATTTGTACCAATTCCACCGAACATCTTTGAGCTCACCCTAACGGAAAGAGGTCGTAGCGTCACTCATGAACACTAATGACTGTAAGAACGACTAGTATTCATGAGAGGTTATGTAAACAACGGTTGTCAAGGTTCCTACGGGAACAACAAATGGTTCTATGACAAATAGTCGGAAGCATGGTCAGTTTTGAATTGAGCATCATTCGCGTTTGATCGCAGCGTTCGCATTCAGGTAGACTTCCTAACTAGTTTCTTTTGAAGGGAAACATTTGAAGCGATTTTCGATACTGTCAAAGTTCGTCAGTAGTGCATATCCTTGTCACGGTCGCGAGTTGAACTCTGACCACACTTTAACGGTGTTCACCAATGTGACGTTGAAATCACGTTGGACGCAGTTGAATTATCATATCTAAAGTCCCAGTCACTTTCGCAACACGCAGTTGGACCGTATACACTAAGGATTGTAAGATACCTACCTCTACCGAGTCGCAGACGCATAAATATTAACAAAATACTGATGCCCTAAAGTTTGCTTATTATCAGGGAGTTGAAGCAGTCAACAACTTCCAAACAGACACAAGAGTGAGGGTCTGGATTCACGACCTATATGCACATATACATGTCTGTACATATGTACATAAAGTGTGTCAGCTGCCGGTTCTGTATGAGTGCCTATGTACCTCGTGGTTTAACTAACCGTTTTGCAATTCGCGGTTTATTCGAACACAAGCCAACAATCAGATTTACATATCTGTTGGTCAATCAAAGGTAGTTTTGTCCAATAAACGGAAAACTTGGTGTATCAGATTAGCATTCGGCCAAACATTGCGCCTCCTCTGAAAAAATTGTGATGACCAAATTTTGATCAGTTATTCCTATATTTTTAAGGCAACCGTATTGTGTTTTACCTTCAGTTGATAGACCTAGTCTGACAAACCTATTCCGATAGTGCGGTTATTGGCTGAATGACGCTCGTTTTTGGAGTTTCATTTCATTTAAACGTCTGGTTGTTCTTAATTCCTCAATTAATTCCGCACTTTTTCACATTCATGTTTTTCTCTGTAACACCGTCTTATGTGATTGGAACAAAACTCAATCAATAGTCTCCAACGTTATCTTCACAAAATATCTCAGTCCCATGATTTTATGATAAAATCTGGTTCTAAGAACGTCTAGAGGTGTATATTGTATAGGTTCTACATTGCGAATCGCGTGGTTGTGAATAACACTGTGGTAGTATATTACATTCCACCCATACATTGTACAGGAATAATGACTGATTTTTATGTACGGGTGTGTGAAAAAAAAACCAGACCGTACTGAATTACAAAATCCACTTCGCGGGGTTTACAGTGACAACTGGACCAAAACCTCATTTCATGAGAAGAGTCTGAATGCAATTTTTACAATGACAACTTCTTTCAATCAGTATAACAGATTTTTAAAATGCACCGCGTACAGGTGCGTTGCCGTTAGAGTACACATTGTTCCGTGTGTCCTGAAAATTGTGGCTACACGGTAATTGCAATGATACCTGCACTTCCGTAGCTTTTTCAGTGCGCGTCTGCTGAGTTGCCAAGATAAATCAGTTATATTCTAAGCTTTCTAAAACCCCCACCTGTCCAGCGCAGTTGTGGAAGGTACTCATACACGGGAGTATGCTTACTAGGTTACCAGAATCACAGTCACATAACTCAGTTTTTGTTTACTCTTGTGGGCGATATAGAATATCACTTCCGACAACACTTTCCATAACCTTACGTCCATGAGAAATCAGTTTCACTGGCAGACCTCAGTTGACCAGCGGATAGCTGGTTTAGAACAATGTGAGCCACGGATAATTCTCGTTCTTTAGCCGGCATCAATCACGTCATCTATCGGTGACAGTTGTCTGTCACATCATTTGACACTTGCCTGCTTATAAGTCATGTTATGCCTATCATTAATAACTTTGTCACTGTGAGCATGTTTGTTTGTGTCATTACGCTTGGACTTCTGCAACACATGCAATTCTCTAGTCTTCTGAAATACTAACTACTGATTGTAACAACTTTCTTCCATTTTTTTCTATCTCACAGCGATCCAGCATTTCCGGCAATCTTTTGTCCGATATCATGTTCTCCTATGTGGGTCTGTTTGAATTTGCTAACGCTTACGCAAAATACACACGAACACGATACTTTCTCTATTACTTCTTCTATTACCTGGAAAATGCAGCTATGATTGGAGCTTGGTACGTGCACTTCACATATCCACAGATGTGGTACTATCTGCCCGCTCTGCTAGTCATCACAGTGGCTCAATTACTCGGATTTATTCTACTTCAAGTCTATCTGTACTTCTTCTCAAGATCTCGACGTAAAACTACCTTGTGCGGTCTTTGCTTTGCACACAAAGATCCCGACTCCCATGTGCATTTTCATTCTGCCCATACTGACCAACCGGATTTGGCGGGTAGTTTAAGACGTTTCGAATCTTTGCACACGCCAAGTGCTCTTGGACAACCAACAACTTCGGTACTCAGTGGTCGATCAGGTACCAGTCAAGGAGTGCTCAAACGCTCAGCTAGCGGTCTATATGATCCAGTGTTTGGGCAGCAAATTGCTCAAACAGCTGTGCCCAAAACCCAAAGCCAGTCATCGAGAATCCGACGACCACCTTCAACTGGGGCACTCGTCGGAACTAGGTCTGTTCAAAATTCAATACATGCACCATCCCTGGTGTCTGCGATTAAACCCGTGGACAAATCCACTCGCAGTACAGTCGGAACGAATCGAGAACCGACAAAGCGCATGTACAAACAGTATAGTCGCCATGTGAATGACCTGAGCAATGAAAACGAGCCAGTTCCAGAGCCGGCTCACATTTTAAACCAGGGCACACCAATACTGTTACGTCACTCCTCCTCGAACCTCTTACCGATAAGCGCAGAGGAAGCCATTGAGCGCGAAATCGGTCAGTACACGACCAGAGAACGGCATCAGCCGCATGGACAACATAGACAGAGAGAGCATAATCCGCTGGGATCAGGTACAGAATTGTTGACAAGAGCGCAAGAACGTCCGAACCAGCACTCAATTCATCCAACTCATAAGCCACTGATGTCAAGACCTCCATCCACAGCTGTTGTGTCTCACCTCAATTCGAGTGAAACCCCAAAAGGCGTGTTTCAACCTCGACCAGACCAAAACTATTATCGTAATAAATGGCCATACGCGGCCAAGACGCACAGATAAGGTAACATCGAACTCTCAATTAAAGGCCACTGTTAATATTCGTAAATATTTACAATAACAATGGTAGTGATGTTCACATTGATGTCAATTACTATGTAGCTTTTTGTGTTCTATACAGGCTGTGAACCACTACGTTATCTGCAAATCGAACTGTGCTTAATTTCCCCACTATGTTAGTCACTAAATCGCGAAGATGTATGTATTCTACGTTCTTCCTCTTCCCCAATGAAGTTTGATGACTATTTTCTGTACAATCCTCTTTCGAAACATCAACTTTTTTTGATTTTATTTTATATATAAAAAAACAATTCTTTTTTTTATCCAAATACACTTCAAATGGACTGTAGAATTATTCAATTTAAATAGCTCCGTTAAGAGGCGTCATGATCCGTTACACCCCAGTTGGCCATCTGCTCAATGTCTCAGTCTATCGATCGATGCCATGCGCGTTACGCTTCAACATTGAAAACTATGGCTTCTAGATTGATGTCATCTGAACTAACGAAGGGCTCGTCAATCGTTCTACTAACCCATCTGGAAGGACCGTGACATAGCTAATGAATTTTCGTGCGCAAGTTAACCTTGCTACATATAGATTGTCTAGACTAATTACTTTAATAAACTATTGCAACTGCTACATCAGAGTTACGCAATGTTTGCAACATTTTGCTCCATATTTCAAAAGATAGTGTAACATGGACTATTTCGGCTGCCTCTATTGTTGATCCACCCCCTTCCTCTCTGAACATTGTTCGACGTGGCGCTTGGTTTCGAACGCTTCCGTAGCTAGACAATCAGTTTTTGTTGCATAATGCATGCGGACGCAAGAACGACATCAAATGACACGGTTGTGACAAATTCCTAGTTTCCCCACAGTGGTGGTCCAAATTACAACATTTCTCTGTTGTCTGTCGTTAATACCTTGTTAGTGAGCACTCAAAATCACAGTTTAGAAACCACTGCGACACCAACGATGACCTCAGAAAGCTGATGTTTAAAAGCGAAAATCGAGCAAGCCCAACTGCTCAGTCTCCAAGTTTATGCAGATTCATTTTTTGGGATAACGTGTATTAAGGAGTTTCTTGGTACTAAACACCGTTCACGATGACGCGGTATGACGTAGAGCTGGAGGTGGACAGTTAGTGGCTTGACTTTGAGCAGCAAATGACTACCACCAAAGATTGTGTTTAGCATTCCGGTTAAGGACCTCATTACTCATAGTTTGACAGTGAAAATGGCCATCAGCCGGGTTGGCTGGCGAATATGATGGTTAATGAAGTGGATTACCGGAAACCACGAAGACGCTGTTTTGTGAGTGTTAGCTTAATACTGCATGCAACTCTGTTTATTCAGGGAGGATCACTGATGTGATTGCTTGAATTTATCAAAACGGCAGAAGATAGGTTACGGAATGTGGACATTTCGTTTACTCCCGTTAGCGACCTAGGACAACCATCTCAAGCGAATAGCGTAGAGTTGAACGGAAAAACGTTATGGGTCAAATGACAGCTTCCATGCTAGAGATAGAGTACGCACGCAGTACGCCTTTTCTGTTTTACCAATAAAGCCCAATTTTCAGGCAAAAGTTCTCGGTTTAATATGTAGAACAATATCGTGATTGGTTTGACCGAATTAACCTATTGACCAGTCAGCCGAATGTGCCGCACTGTCGGTGATGCAGGGTTCGGTTGTATTTCGTTGGTCGAGCTGCTGTCCTACTTCATCAAACCGACCAGCTATCAGGGTTACGTCTGGATATTCCTCGGGGAATACGTCCGTCTATTCTGCCAACGTTACTGCTACAGGGATGGCAGACAGACAATCAGAGGAGTCAGTTGGTCAAAATAAACACGTTTAGCACAACCCAGACTAAGTCCCTCGGTTATGTATCACAAAAGTAATGAAGCTATGGGATACGTTCGAGACAAATTGGAGTGAACCTTTCACCGAACAGATCTCGATATGGCAGCTTCGGAAAAATACGTGACTTCATAAGCTCCCGTTGGATATGGATGTAGATATCCATTAGCGATGTGTTTGTCGAAACTGCTCTTCTTGAGCTAAGGTTTCAGCCCCACATGTTCGACAATCTGGAATGGGTGACACTTATAAGACTATTTATGGATGGATGGCAATAAACTTGTAAAAAGAATACGTGGATGCAGCCGGATGAGCTTTAAATAAACAATGTTTGGACAGGGAGGCGACGTTCTTGTTTACGCCATGTCCCTATGGGTAGCGTTGTCAAGAGTCCTGCAACATTTGGACCAGGATTCAGAACAACGCCTACTGACGGAACAGTTCTTGGACGGTGTGCCACCAACAGTCCGGGATCAGCTCAGGGTCGCTCTCATCGCACATCCGATGACACCGGAACAGTTGGCCGATGCAGCTCGACAATTGCTAACAGGAAATTCCGCCACTGTCAACGAGTTGAAGTCAAGCGAACTTCGAAGCGCAGCGAAAAAGTTGACTCGGGAAGTGGTGGCTTTGAAAGTGAAGGAGGAGAACCGTGGCAACGTCTGTTACAGTTGCGGAAGACGTGGACACTAGTGGAGATTTTGCCCACTCGGCAAGAAAAGGTAGTACTTAAATAAACGCTTCGTCCACTGTTTTTCGTTTGGGAAGGAAGATCCGGTGATAGGGGCGATTAATAAGACAGCAGTTCAGGCTAGGTTAAAAATCAATGGTAGCTTGAAGTACTGTTTGATTGACTCTAGGGTGACGATTTCATTGACTGGTTCGGAGACAGGAAAGATCGTGCAGCTGTGTGCGATGGTAGTTCGAACGGTCGGTGGGTTTACTCCTAAAGTTAACGGCCTGGCAGAACATGGTGTCCGAATCGATGGTCACGTAGTCAAGCAACATTTGTCATTTTCCCCGACGTAAGTCAGACTACACTAAGGGTGGATTTTCTTGACCGCGCTGAGGCGGTGATTGATTTGAAGCATGATAAACTCGTAACGAAGTATGCGGTGGTTCCATTAGTGAGAAAGCGCAAAACCCAGTTCGAACAAATTGAAGCGACCGCGCCCAGAGCAATACCAACTTGTGACAATCAGTTGCTGAATGAAGTGATGAGCAAATTTCAGGAATTTTTCACTACGGATCAGGACCCGTATGGCTACTGTGACTGGGTTGAACACGAAGCTTTCGTCGAACCAGAACGATTTCGACTAGGCGGCCTCAGAAGAACTACAATACTCTTGCAGCCGGAAATTGAACGAGAAAGGCCGTAGCAGTCCCATCGGTGGCAGAGATTTTCGATAAGCTACAGAACGATAAGATATCTATAGTGCTGGACTTGCGGTACGGATATTGGAAGTTTCCAATCAAGCAAACGGACCGAGATAAAAACAGCTTTCACGGTGGAAGCAAGGCAACACCGTTTCAAACGTATGCCGTTCGGGCTATCAGGTGCCCTTTCACGTTCAGTCTACTGACGCTGAAGGTGCTGGATGGATTGAACAATACTGCTGTGTAGAGAGACAATATCATCACTTACAGCGCGAATGAGACAGAGCACAAAGTACACGTTTCAACTGTGTTGCAGAAGGCTGAACAAGTCGGCCTACAGATCAATAGTTCAGCTGGCGAAAAAAACGGTAGTGCTTCTCGGTCACAAGGTTGGCGAGAGTGAGGTCCAACCACTGCCCAACCAACTGCTGACGATCGAGGCTATTCTTGTGCCAACATCGAAGAGGACGTTGTGACATTTTGTTGGTCGCGTTGGGTTCTAGTCGCCCCACCAAAAACTCCTATGAACTCATAAGCCCATTATACGAAATTCTGAAGAACTGTCAATTTCACCAGTCAAAAAGACAATCGGACGTTTGTCAACATCCATCAATTGAAGGAGAGACAGTTGACCTCAAAATTACTAGTGACTGAACGGGGCTTAGTTGTTGCAACGGACGCGAGCGATGTAGGAATCAGAGCTGCACGACAGTAGGAAGGCAGTGTTGTGGAATATGCCAGTTGGGTACGAACTCTTGCTGAGCGAAACTACTCAACGACAGAGAAGTGACTGACAATCGTGTGGGCCTTGGAAAAATGAAGGCCGTACTTGCTCGGCCGACGTTTCCATGTGGAGACCAATCACGAACCGTTGGAGTGGAGTAAATCGGTGAAGGATTACCGAGGACATCCGGCTCGTTGAGCGACACGACTGCAGAAGTAAACCTTCACAATTCCCCATGTAGCCAGAAGAGAGAACTATGTTCCCCATTTGCTTTCCCGGACGTAACACATGCATGAAGTCCACAAGGGTGTGATCGGAGTTAACAGTAGTCAACTGGAGAACGATCCCGTGAAGTTACAAGTAGCACAGAGGATGGATGCAGCAATCCGGGCGGTGATTGACCAACTTCCAACGGGAGGACAACCGCCAGAAGACGAGGGGAATCCGGAAGTGAAAGCTTTTAGAATGCACTGGTTAGACTTACGGTTGAATACTGCCGAAGTTTTAATGCGTCAACTGCGGGAGTGAATAAACGTGCCGGTTATACCCGCGAAGTTGAGAGAGACAAGTGTGAAAGAATGTCATCAGCTGGCTCATACAGGATATCACAGAACCTATGAAATGCTGAGGCAAAGAGCATAGTGGCCGGAAATGAAGACTGACGTTAACAATTATGTGCGGGCGTGCCAGTAATGCCAGCTGCTGAATAGCACTAACAACCTCAGTCCGTATCCCACACAACCAAACCCGGCCCGTAAAATTGTGGATTATGGTTGGTGGGTGTGATAGGCCCGGTCCCAGCAGCCACTTCTGGAAATCAATACATCATAGCCATGACTGAACACTTCACGAGATGCATCGAAGCAGTCGCTATACCCGATCAGCGTGCAAGCACTGTATGCAGGGCGGAGATGAAACGGAATGTTGCAGATCACAGAATGCAGCGAAGCAAACTGACTAATCAAGGTCCATGCTTCGAAAATGAGAAGTTTCGGGAACGTTCGGAGCACTGTTGTCAATCTCCTCACTACAGCACTTGGGAATCAAGAGAATTCGCACAACCCTATACCATCCTCAATCAAACGGATTTACCGAAAGACAATCGTACAATCAAGCAGTGTTTGGCAGCGAAAAGAGGAAGCGCTACGATTGATTCCGTTGGCGCAGCGATGTTCACAATGAGGAACAACGAAAAAGTCGCCGTTCGAGCCAATGTATGGGCACGTGTCATGCCTGTCCACTGATCAGGAAATTGGCTTATGGAAAGATCGAAGGATGAGCGCGCGTGAATTTGCAAATGCTCAAAGTATGGTCAACCAGTACACGACAAGCGCACAAGAGACTTTCAGGGCGAAATCAACTGCAAAGCTACCCGTTTGAAGTAGTGCGTTTGGAGTTGGTTCGAAATTGAAGTACAGAGACTGGCGGACTCCGGGCGCAACGGGACCAGGATCTAGGAAGTTCCTGAAAAAATGGGGAGGGGATAGTATCTAGTGGTGGGTCGTCGTGGCCCAGTGTTTGTTTAAGAATGAGAAAAATCGACAAGTTCACGGAAGCGAAATTTGTAAATGGCATGACACCCCCCCTACCAGAAGAGAGTGCACATCAGGGGCATCAAAGTCACCAAGACTAGTACACAGATGGTCCAGAGAACGAAGAGAACCTAAACGGCTTTTGTTGCAACTGGAACAATCTTCGCGGGGGCAGGAGTGCAGCGAGGATGAGCGGTCGCACTATACCACTCACACCATTACCATTCAGTAGTGGAGCAGAAGCATGGATTTTGACATTGAAATAGCTGCGGGAAAAATACAAGAAACATTGGAGAGTAGCATGACATGAAATGATTCGCGGTACATACACAAACTGAGCGTTAGCACCCGTGATATTCTGGGGCCAGTACCGTACACGGATGAGTGAATTTGTTTGTTGTCATGTTGAAACCTGTAAACTATATGTTGGTTTTCTGAATAAACAACCCTAGCGTCATCCGCGTTCTTGACTCACAGCACTAGGATCGTCCTTCAAACTTGGTAATGGCACGTTATAACTCTGCTGCTCAAAACCATCCCCAGTGATCTAGTCAGACATCTAACACGTTATATGACCGTTTCATTTACCAAGATGTGAGACTTCTATATTCAGCTAAACAGTGAAACTTTGATCAGTACATCCTGCTCCACGACGAAAGCTTACCTGCCCTTCCCTAGTATCTGTCTCCAAGGTTACAATGAGTCGGTACAGTGTAACGGATGACAGAAACCTTGGTAACGACCAGATTCACGATAATAGCCCTATGACTTACACAAGAGCCCATGATTACTTTCTTGAACATAGAGACTACTATAACCAAGAGGCATGTTGACGGTCGTCCACACTATCTGAAACAAATGTGCCGACTCAAGGGTTCCAAAGTACACCAATACAATTTTCGGCGATAACACAGTGGAAGCAGGAAAACAATTAAGCTGATCCTTCAAATGTTGCGCCCGACACTCTAACCTTCCCGACTTATTGTGTATGAGTGTACTGTCTGCTTCACTTGTAATCCTAGCCATGCCTAATGAACGGCAGTAAGGTCACTCTTCGGCATCATGTAGATACCTCATCTGAGCTTGTTTTATCAGCTGCCATTAAGAATGTTGTCTGTCCGTCACGGTGGGACTGGACCTTGACGTGGTGTGACGGCTTGCGCATCTCGATGACCTTTTGGGCTAAACTGGACAGAATTACTCATACCAAGCAGGCCAACAGGTAGAGGTCTGACAAACTACAGTCTCGTGGTCCTCCAGGTTGGGGGTTGGAAGATGGTTGGCATCTCTTCCTGAAAAACGTACCATTTCTGGTACACCGCCACTCAACCGCTGCCTTGCGGTACAGGCTTTTGAGCCAAAGGCTTTGGTTGAGAACCCTAATCGTTCTCCTGTCTAGGTCTGGGCGTCCTGGCAGTATCTCAGCCCACACACAACCATGAATACTCACAACACAAACA